>PVIR01025972.1:0-24373 GCA_004026965.1 Petromus typicus | reverse complement strand
TACCTTCTAATAGTTTCAGCTTCTACGTATTTATATCTATGTCTTTGATCCATTTTAATTTGATTTGAGTAAAGAGTGAAAGATACAGAACTAGTTTCACTCATCTACACATGAATAATCAGTTTTTTCAGCACCATTTGTTAAAGAAGCTGTGTTTTTCTTCAGCATGCATTTTAATTCCTTTGTCAAAGGGCAGATGACTAAATGTGTGTAGAACTGTTTCCGTGCTTCTCTTCTGTTTCACTGCTACTCCTGGCTCTTTGTGTCAGGGCCGTGCTGTTTTGTTACCATAGCTTTGAAATATAACTTGAAATCCAGGACTGTGATGTCTCCCACTTTGCTGATTTTTTACTCAAGATTGCTTTGGCTATTCTAGGTCTCTTCTAGTTTTATTTGCATTTTAATATTATTTGTATCTAGTTCTGTAAATAATGTTTTTGGCATTTTAATAGAAATTGCATTACATTTATATATTGTTTTTAGTAATGTTGCCGTGTTAGCGATATTGATTGTGCTTATCCAGGAACAAGGGATGTCTTCCCACTTTCTAGTGTCCTCTTACAGATCTTTTTTATTTAAAATACTGTGGGAGGACTTATATGCTGCGTTAAAATTTTGTTAATCAACATATTTATAAAGGAAACATTCGGGCCTGCATTAGCAAGGATTGTTTAAGAATCAGGCTGCCACTTTGAAAAAGCCTTGCCAATCTTACATTCTAACTTGAAACAAGGAGGTATGGAAAATTCAGTTTTCCCCTTTCAAACACTATGAATTTGTCATTCATGAGCATGTGTTCTTTTCTTAGAAGATTTAGAAACCCACTCTAACAGATGAATGTGGTTAAGAAATCCAGGATGCTCATTTTTGGCACCCTCTTTCTCCAGTGCCCTAGCTTGAGCCATTTGAGTAAACTGTACAGAGTTGTTATTTTTCAATAGCCAAAGTAAATATGTTTTAATTAATAGTTTTCTATTAATTTTCAGTTTAATTTATCAGCTTCTTTTATTGGCTCACATTTATAGGTTTCCCTAAGAATTTAAATCTAATTTCTAGGAATTTTTATCTAATTTTTTTCATTTGCTCCTAGCTATAGCTCTCAAAGCTTATTTCTTGAATTGAGTTTTGGCATGATTTTTGCATTCAGTTTTCTGAGAATATTGTCTGTTAGGAGCATTGGCAAAAACATCTCACAAAGAACTGTATAAAAACATAAATAAACATGTTTATTGACTTAGTTTGCCTTTTTCACAGCTCATCTCAATTGACCTAGCAGTCCTACTTGGCATTTTAAAGACACCTGTTGATTCAAAGCCCATCGGAAGAAAACTGGAATCATTAAAATGTGTGTAAAAAACCTCATGGCATTTTCCAGAGCAGTTTTCTTAACGTTTTGTACAGTTTCAGTCTTTAGTTGAGAGCTAACTTTTCCAGACAAGGCCCAAGTTGAATTTACCTTTGTTTGGGAGGAGGATGCTGAGTTGGATGGTGTGCACCTCACAGCCCAGGCAGTGCCATCTTCAGCTGGGAATTTTTGCAAGTGTTTCACATTTCAGTTTGCAGCACGATTTTTCATTTCATGTTGGCTCCACTGTGTGAAAATCGAAGCCGGCAAACACCGCAGGATTCTAATAAGTTTCTCAGTTTTGCAAGCGGTGTGACTTTTCTTAGTGAGGAACAAGATAGCAAAATAAAACTCTAAACAACAAACATATTTCCACCAACAGAACCTGTAAAAGTATGCAATGTAAACTTCAGCTCCAGAGGCCTTAATTTAGCTCCTTTGAGGAATTCATCTTCGTTTTGAAGAAGACAAATTTATTTCTTTGTTGCTAAGTCTCTTTTCATCACGAAGAAGGCTACTGGGTTTCAAGAAGAGAAAATATTTTGAAAACTTGATGAAATGACTAATGCCAGATTGAGTGCACACTGCGAAAAGATGGTTTTCCAACCACACAAATCAGTATCTAAGATGTATATAGTTCTCACACATAGACCTGAACCCTTCTTTCTTTCTTAGGATTTACATGGCTCATAGATTTTAGGCAAAAGAATTAATAATGGGAACAAAGAATATATTTCACAATGATATGTAATCTTGTGAGTTTTCCTCCCAGAGAACAGACTTAAACAACTGTCACCTTAGGAAAAAGCTATATTCAGTGATCACTGAATGAAAATCCAAAGAAATGCCATTACATTTAGTGAGTAAAAATAGATGCAAAAATGTATTATGGAGTTGCATGTGGCACGGATTCAGGGAGTGCACAGTGGGAGTATACAAACTGCCTACAACATGCAGACATGAATACTGCCATTTGAAGAACAAGAAACTTTCTTACACTGGGCATTCTCAGCCAATACTTATGTGAAGATGATAGCAATTTGTTTAAGAGATAGAAGTGGTTAAGAGGATGGGCTAAGTGTGACTTCTCTAGGACGTTTTCTCTGCTTCTGTCACACTATCTTCAGAATGCTTTGATGTATTGCACTTTCTTCTATAATACCTATGATTGTATTAATTATAATTTGTTGATTTATTAACCTACCTGTTTCTAATACTACATAGTATGATATCTGGTACTGAGATTCAACTGTATCCTTTCTTGCTGAGTATAGTGCATGGTAGAGTTGAAAACCCAAAATATTGGCTGACTCATATTGACTGTGAACTCATAGACAAGAGTGTTAATGATACAATGTTCAGTGCTCTGCAGATTTTATTCTGTTGGGGAAAACAGACAAGCCATAAAAATATATATACAGATCTGGAGAGAAATTCAACTGAAACCACTAGTGAAAGAGTCTATCTTTTATTTTCTTTCTGTCCTACTGTTTTTATATAAACTGGATTCCTGTCAGTCTTATCAGTCATATCCCACATGGCTCACATTTGTTCATTCTGCTTGAGACTTACTAGTCTCCTTATTATTCCTTAAACATCACAAACCAGATGTGCTTCAAGGCCTTTTAAAAAAGTGAATTTGCAATACGTGAAGTTTACATTCATTTTAAGGAGTAAGTGCAGGAACAGAACATATTTTAATTCTTTTTTATTCCCCTTCCCCTCTCCGCTTACCCTCCTCCTTCCACCTTAGATCCCCTTCTCCATTTTCATTATTGTTATTATTATTATTCCCCATGTTTTGCAGATCTAACGTTTACATTCATTGTGGGCATTTGGTACATGTGCACAACACATCTTAAATCCTTTTACTTCTCCTCTCCCTCCTGTCATTCTTTGTCTCTTGAACCCTTTCTCACCTGTAATAGATCTATCTCCTGTTTTCTTCCATCCTTCTTTTGTGTTTCTCTTTATTTCCACTTTGCTTTACTCAAATAAGAGATACTAGATAGTTTTTAGGCTTGTGTGTCTGACTTTTTCCACTTAGTATATCTCCTAGGTGTGTTCATGTTCTACAAATGTCTTGAATTTATCTTTCTTTCTAGCTGAATGGTATTCTGCTATGTGTGGAGGCCACGTTTTCTTTATCCATTTGTCTGTTGATGGACACACAGATGCTTTCAAGACTTGGCTATGATAAACTGCTGCTATAGACATGGGTGTGTATGTATCACTGCAATATGTCTTTAGTTTTTTGGGGGGAAGATACCTAGAAGGGAAATTCCTGGGTCAAGTTATAGTTCTATTTTAATTCTTCAAGGATTCTCAGGGCTTTTGCACTCGCTGCTGCCGCTTATGAGGGGGGCTGTTTACTTGAGCATTGTTTGTTCCTTCACTTTTTTCACATCTCCATTCAAATGCCAGCTCCTCACCCCTTCCCTTATCACTGCTTCATTCCCTTATCTCCTCTAGCTCTTTTTCCTAGTTTATTTTCTTGATAGCTCTGATAACTACCTGATAATTAACATATGTATATTATTTGTTTGTTTCCTTAATCAGAATATCAACTCCCTCAGGAGGTTTTTTCCCCCCTCTATTTTACCCATTTTCTTCATTCATTTGATAGTACCTTTTACAGTTTCTGGAAAGAAAAATAGAAGGAGCAAAATCTCCAGCCAACCTAGAAGGACAGGTCATTTTCTCTGAACTGATCAACAGCATCGGTTGAGTTAATGGTAATGTTGGTGATGAAGGACAAAGGAAGTGCTTGCACATTAAGGGACACAGCAATTTTTTTTTCTCCAATAGATATTCTTGTTACATGACAGTAAGCAGCATGAAGTTATTTGACAAAGTGCTGTGGTAGTAGTGATTGAATATTTCTCTTAAATTATTAAATTGTTGAATCTTTGGTTTCCTATTGCTTATATCCTGCCACATGTCTGTGCATAGCATTTGCTCTGTGGATTTACAGAAAGGACCTGGTTGCATAGCACTATGTTAGTGGTATGGAGGACAGACCCCCATGACACTGTGTTTTCAAGAGTCTGACAACTGCCCTAGAAGACCAGACTAACTTGCAGCATCTAATTGTATGTTTATAAGATTGAGAGGTAAGATGAACACTGAAATACTGTAGTAGAAATGGAAGAAAGTGATATATGTGGGACAGGCAGGTAAGAAAGCCTTGGAAAGCAGGTAGGATTTGTCATGAAAAAAGGTAAGATTCTGCTGAATTAGAAATAGAGATGAACGTGTGATCCTATGTGCAAAGGTGGGACCAAGGGGACAAGCTCCTTTGTCCTTGGCTGCCTAATCTGAGCGGAAAGAATTGTCTCTGGGTCCACTTTAGAGAGGGCATTTCCTTGTGGAGGTTACTGTATGATGTCCACTTCAACTTTTGTGGTCAAACTGGAGCACTTCTAGTTTGAGACATTATTTGCTCTGAAGCAAAGATACTCATCATAAACCACAGAGTGTTCCCTTTCCTAGGTATCAGTTCCATCATCTGTATTTACTTTAGAACTTTACTGTTGCTGGAGAGCTCTGGCAATGGAAGACAACTTCTTCTTAAACTCTTATTTCTAGGAAAGTGCTGTAGAGGAACCACCTTAGCCACCAAGGTCCCCCGGTGTAAGATAGTGTCCTAACCTATTTATCACACTGTGACAAAATCCCATGAAGGAGCTGTTCTAGAAATGACAGAAATTTGTTTTTGCACATCTAGGGTCTTGGAAGTTTAGCCAACTTGGTGGCTGTTGAAGGATAGCTCATGGGTGGGTAAGTGATGTTACCCATGTTGGGGCAAGGTGACTCTTTGGGGCCTCTTAAAAAATCACTAATCCTGCTCTTGAGGGCAGAGCCCTAATTGACCTAATGGCTTCCTATGTCCTTACCTCCTACAGTTTTGGGAGGCAGATTTCAACATGTGATTTGGGGAGTGGGCATACACAGATGGAGGAGCACAGTAGATTGAAATCAAAATTGTACAGAGTGCTGTAATTAAGGCAGGTGCTCCTGCCAGGGCTTCATAAAGACTCTGAAGCAGCTGGATCAAGCTCAAATATCACGTGGCTCTTGGCCATGAGAATAAATGCAATTGAAAGCTGGATGTTGCAGTTTCTCTGAGGAGGTTCTGGGTGACAGATGTGACCTAAGTGAAAATATAGTATGTTGTGCCTATTTGGCATTTCATCTTTTTACTGGAGCAAGAAGGACAATGACTTATTCATTTTAGAGTGGAATCACCAATCCTGAACCTTGTCACCTGCAGGCTGTAGGTCAGGTAATTTGGGAGTAATTTTGGCTTCAGTCACGGTGTCAGAGTTCTGAAATGGATTTGATTCTAGACTTATTGCTAAATAAGCTCAAAATGCTGTCATAGGTCCTAATTTTCCAGGATCTTTTCACCCACAGAAGATTTTCTGCTTACTGGGGTTTAATGTGGCATCACTGCTCACTTTCTAACTGACTAGGGACAGGTGAATGATGCTTGTGAAAACCTATCTCCTCCAGGCAATTCCAGACACCAGAAAAGGCTGCAGGTGGGATCTGGAGAAATCACTTAGAATATCCTGTTTTACCTGCGTCTACTCATACCAGGGCAGGTCAGTAGTTGCAAATATCACTTTCTTCATTAACCATCAGGTGGTGTGGGAACTTGTCCAGGAGCAAAGGGGAAGGCAGCAGACTTAATAACAGATAGAATCCTGTTTACACCCTAGAAAGCTACTGCAGAAATGATTACTTCTGGGGAAAGGTGTTTTAATTGAGTCTTTGAGGAGGAGACATTATTATATACCCAGCAGGTCAGATCAAGAATAATTTTTCTCCTTTCGTCAAATTTAACTTACATTTTCCACAAAATCGTATTATCTCAGTTCTCTTCCTACCTCCTCGTCTCCTTGCCTGTTGTTTATTGTCCCTCCATTCTCCCGAAGGAATGGGTGTGATGATATGTCTATTTCTTCCCGCCTTCTCCTCCAGTTCTCTCATGTTCCATAGACTCCAGTATCAGCTGCCCATGGATGAGTCCTTGAATACCACCTTCCTCAATCTGAGATCGTATCCTTTGTCCATTGACTTGCAGGTCAAAACTCATGCTTTTCTCCCTTCCCTGAGCTTCAACTCTGTACTCTGGCACAGTGGCTTCTCTATCAGGATGACTTGTTGCGTTACCTTTTCATTTCTGTTCCTGGGTGTCAAGGCTTGCAGTGGTTGGCTCATTCTGTTGTGTCAACATACTTTGTGTTATAGGCATACCATTTTTTTATTGTTCGATGTTTCATTGTTTGATTTTGAGTGTGCATTCCCTAATTCTTCAAATTCTCCACCAGTCCCTAATGTTGTATACCTGCCATTTATTGTATTCACAGTACATGCTTGTTCCTTGAGCTTCAGACCTCAAACAAAGAGATGATGATTTTTTTCCCTCACCCACTTCACTTCTTTCCCATCATCACAGCTAAGCATGTCTCAAGCATCTCTTCAGTGTCTCCTGAGTTCCAGCCATTCTTTCCAGTTGCTCTGTGCCTTGGGGATCTCCAATGGAATCCACCTGTGCTCTGCTGCCCCATAATTACTCCTTCCTCAAACTATGTAAGATGGTGGCAGTTTCCTGATCTAACATCTTTAATAGAATTCACATTTTGACTAAATTAAATCAATTTTCTTCATCTTGGCTCACTCACCTCTCACCATTGTCTATTTGAAAATTTATCTTTCTTATGCACTGACTGGCTTCTCACAGTAGCTCAAGTTTTCTGCCTCTGTACCCTTGCTCTGTTTTCCCCAATCCTTGTTGGAAAAGGGAATGGACAGAAGAGCTGGACAGACGGTGGCAGGGAATGAAGATCATGGGTTGGATACACTAACTATGGAGAAGTGAGGACTATAGCAAACTGCAGAGACTAGCTCTGGTTTACAAGGGCAGCCATTACTTTTCTTAGGTAACTATTACTAGATTAGAACGCAGACCCCCAAATATTTGGATACTTGATTTTCCAAGACAAGCCATAATCTTAGATATAGTATGAATATGTAGTGTTCCAAATTTCAACATTGGTGTGAATTTATAGATTCTCAGGTGAGCTTTACAAACCTATGCAGGGGCCACACCGACAGTAAGTTTCCATTGACAGCCACCCGTGAAGCTTTAGCTCATTCTCCCTTCTGACATGTCCTCCTTTTGATCAGCCCTTTGACAAAGCACTTTATGGTTGTGCTGTGTCACATGTACTGATTTTATCTGTAGGCAATTGCTGGGCTGGTTTCACCTTACCATGATACCCCCATGAAAAGCAGACTAGATTTGGTCAATTATCTCTCAAAGTCTTATGGAGACCGGAAGTGATTTGCCTAGTTAAGCATATTTAATAGGTATATTTTCAAGTGGACTACATAGTGAATTTGCATTGCATAGCCCTAACAGAGCCACTATTGGGCAGGGTGGACATATTTGGTGGTGAAAATGTATATATGCTTCCCAGCCTTTGACTCTCTCTGATTTCTTGGACTTCTTTTAGAAGTACCTTTAGCCTTAGAAAGGCCCCCTCACTTTAAATAGGAATTATACGAATTAGTGAAATAATCCATAGTCATTGACTCATTTTACCTCAGGTATATACAGTCTTTTCTAGTTCATCTGGATTCTGGATCCCTACAAAAGAAATATAGATCTGAAATTTGAATTTCCTTGCATTATCATGGTAAAGAAAATTTTCCCTTCTTTTCATAGTCTATTTTATTTTTATGGTGTGGAAATAAAAGAGTCTAAAGCCAATGTCTTAAATAACTGTCTCAAAATCTGTCTTTTATTATGGACTTAGGTTTGAGCTTTTTCATGTTAGCTTTAGATATTTAATGCATTTTAGAATCCAGAAACCCAGTACGAGAGGTATTTTGAGGTGAACCCGATAAGAATCCATTTTCTGCTTTTTTTTTTGCTCTTTTTTATTAAATGAAAAGTGAGAATATAAGGTCAAACTTGACAGGTTTGAATTAACATTAAAATTCAGTAAAATCTCATGTCTTATAAAGGAAAGAAAAGGAGGATTTCTGTGGCAAAGGGGGAAAGCAACAGATGAAGAATGTTGTTCCTGCAGGAGGAATGGCTGCCTGTAGTGCCTGAGTCTTGTGTTCTGTCGGCTGCCAAGACTGAGAAAGGGAAATGCCAAACTGCCAAAGTCTCTGCTTCGGCTGAGGTTCCACAGGGTTATCCCAGTGCCAAGGATAACAGCTGAGAGAAATCTGGAAATAATGAAATGTGATTGATTACACTTGGGAAACATAGCGAGGCTTGTTGAAACTAGTATAAAAATAACAACATATAACGGCCCCAGAAATAATCACAGTATTGAGTCCAGGTCACAATGCATGAAATGACTCAAGCATTTCTGATTCCCTGAGTCTCAGGCTGCATTTGCTAGGAAGTCTTGCTGTGTGCGTGTGTGTGGAGTATGCACACACTGTGAGTACTTATTACGAATTAAGTTACTTCAGTTGACAAGCAGAAAGCTTAATTCTGTAACTGATATGCAGAGGATTTCTTTTTTTTAACTGACCAGCATGGTTGCAAAATCCAGTTTGTGAATGTAGAGGCTCTTGCATAGATTTTAGTGGATCTTTTGGTAAAGATCAAATTTTGTTCTATATCCCAACTTCCATGTTCTAGAGTACCTTAGAGAGGAGGTCTTTTTTCCTTCTTCTATTTTCTGGAGCTATCTCCTGAAATAAGCTGTGCTGGTTAAAGAAGATTAGATGTAGATATTTTTCAATAAAAATGATTTTCTTTGAACATCTTTCACTGTATTCTTTTTCATTGTACAAGACTTATACTGTGGCTTCCAGCAAGATCCACCAATAATAGTTAACTTGAGCAAAAGAGAAGGAGGCCATGGGAAGAATATAGAGTGCTTTACAGAACTAAAGGACAGGCACAATACCCAGGCGTTAGAGAGGAAGCAGAGGTCTGCGGGCATGAAGGTAGTAAAAAAACTTGTGTCCCTACTTGTGTCCCACTGCCAGGGTAAAGGGGATCCCAAAGCCTTCTTTTATGTAAGAAGTAATTTTTTAAAAAAATTTTTGGTGGGTTTGTGGGGTTTTTTTTTTTTTTTTTTTTTTGGTACTGGGTATTGACCTCCAAACCTCGTGCTTGCAAGGCAGGCACCAGAACCACTGAGCTTAATCCTCAGCTCCCACAAGAGGTAAGATTATAGAGATGGAAAAAATGAAAAGTACATGGGCACCTGCGCTAGGACTAAAAATACAGTCTCAGAACAGCACACTGCCATTTCCAGTCACATTCACTTGCCACAGCAATCCACATGGCCAAGACCTGTGTGGCTGGGAGGTACTAATTACCTCTACCAAGAATAACTGCAGAGTTACATGACAATGAGCATAGAGTAGAGAAAGCAGTGCAGTAGTTGTGGCTAGTTATTCAATCTATTGTAGTCATTCCTGAAGAAAACTTGAAATGATGATATCAAGAAAAGGAACAGATGCAAGGCAACTGAACAAATATCTTCAATCTGACAGTGGTACTATTTAACATTTGTCTTTCATATCAGTAATGCTTATGAAAATTCTTGATGCATAAGATTATGGGTATGGAAAGAATTTCATGGTAACTTTCGAAGAGTAGAATATCCAATTTTTTTTTTTTTTTTTTTGAGACAGGGTCTCACTTTGTAGTTCAGGCTGGCTTTGAACTCACTGTGTAGCCCAGGAGAGCCTCAAACTCACAGCAATCCTCCTGCCTCTGCCTCTTGAGTGCTGGGATTACAGGTGTGAGCCATCAGGCCCAGCACTGTGGTATGAGGTACTGATTGCTGGCAGGTGTGACCATGCCTGACATTGTTTATGTAGCTACTGAGATTGAACGCTGACTCTTGAACTTACAAGGCAGGTGCCAGAACCACTGAGTTAAAACTCTAGTCCTCCAATTCTTGACTAGAGTTGTGGAATTTGGACAGTGTGGACAGTGGAAAGTGTCTTGGAGTTTCCCTTTCTATTTTTGGGAAATGGAGGAGAGTGGCTGTTCTTTGATGTTCAATATCTGATGTTGCAAAAGGCAGAGGTTCAGAATTATATTATGCATGCAGCTAGCTCTTAGAAATGTGGGTGTGCCACTCAGTCAATGGAGCTCCCACCCTTCCAGGATCCTCTTGGTGTTCATTTTATCTTCTTTGCAAAAGAAGATATTGGAAGTATGAGGAAGGTTACATCATGGATTCTCACATTTTTAGGGATGTTTTGATTATTATTGTGTAGCAAACTACCCTCCAAACTTAACGGTAATTGTATGTAATAACCCTTTATTTTGCACCTAGATTATGTGGGTCAGTAATCCAGATAAGAAATGTCAGGAATGGTTTGACTCTGTTCCTCAATATCTGAGGCTTCTGGTGGAGACCATAAGTAGTGGGAGTAATTGACATCTGTCAGATAAAATCGCCTGAAGGTGCTTTCACTCACATGCTTGGTGGGTTAATACTAGTTTATGACTGAGACCCTGGGTCTATTGGATCATTCATCTATATATTCTCTTTCTATGTTGTCTAGACATTCACTCTAGATGGTGACGGCGGAATCCCAAAGATAACTAGAGGGAGGGAGGGGGATAGAGAGAGATAGAGAGAGTTGGATGATGCATTGCCTTTTCAAACCTACCATTTTAAGTTGCCAATAGTATTGTTTCCAAAGAACTCTATTTATTGAGCTAGTACAAGACCCATCTGATTTCAAGGAGAGGGGACTAGATTTTATTACTTGTGGGAGAAATGGCAAGGTGACACAAGAACATTTGGGTCTATAACATTGATTCAGCTATTTTAGAAATACAATTTACTATAGTCTGCTGTAGTGCCACAACGATGCATATCTTTTCATAAATACTAAGCCTTGTTGGAATATGATATTGTGCTCAGACTTAGGTCCCGGATACAGGGCCCATGTAGGGAAGGGCATAATGCAGGAGCAGCAGATTTGGATCAGTCAGCAATCCGGAGTATACCCAAGCTCGGTCCACAAGGGTGCAGGTCCGTCCAACTTTGACACCAGCAGAGCATAACATTCTGGCCTTCTTAGCAAAGAAACACAATACAAAGTTGGTAGAGGGCAGAAAACCAGCTGGAGGGCTGGCCACATTTTTAGGGATGGGTTAGCCATGCCTAGAGCTTTCACTTTCAGAGGCTCCGGGACCTGAGCCACTGCTGGGCATAGAAGTCACTCGAGTGTTAGAGCCACCTTCCAAATGGAGCTGAGCCAACACTGCACAGGGTGTCCAAGGCCAGATGCTGTAGGAGGGGTGCAGCCAGAGCAAGCAGAGGCCGATGCTTTGCTCAGTTGACTGTCAATGGTGATTTTATTCTGCTCTGTGTTTGAAGTGGACATGGCAGGGGTTATCATTATTCCAGCTTTATACTAGTGTTTACCAGTTGAGAAAACTTCATGGAACTATCCATAAAATAGCATTTTAAATGCTCCCCTTTGGAAAATTCACTGGTAATGATATTATATTTCTCCTAAGTTGGATACTCAGGACACAACATTTTCCTCAATTCTAATGAGCTCTCTACCTTATTGGAAGTCAAACATTTCAAGAAACACTTCCGTAGACATTCTCAGTGTTGACAGGACCTCAATGATCCTGGAGCTCATGTAAGAGGCTAGACATCAATTTTGCATTGTTAAACCCACACGTGGTAGTACCTGCCTGTAATCCCACCAGTCTGGGAGGCTGAGGCATGAAGACCCCATGTCTGAGCCCAGCCTGGACAAATTAGCAACTCTGGAAGTTCCTACCTCAAAATAAAAAATAAAAATCTGCCGAAGATGTAGTTCAATTGAAGATCCTGGGTTCACTTCTTTGTACTGAGAAATAGAGTTTCCTCCAGAAAGTGTAATGCTTTTCATATCTCCATAAAGAAGAGATTTAAGATGATCTCAAAGAAGCATATTAGTCTTACATTCTTAGGGGCAGAGGAAGGTTAAGTCTCTCTGAGCCCCTCAGTGTGCCCTACCTGGGCTGGGGGGATTCAAGGAAGAAAAGGGTGCTTCAGTCTTGGTGACATCATTTAACAAAGTCACGAGGTCATAGAAGTTTTTTTTTTTTAGGGTTTTTTTGAGACAGGGTCTCGCTTTGTGGTTCAGACTGGCCCTGAGCTCAGCCTCCAACTCACATCACAATTCTCCTTCCTCTGCCTCCCGAGTGCTGGGATTACAGGCGTGAGCCACCACGCCCGGCACTGTGGTATGTGGTACTGGTTGCTGCTGGGCGTGAGTCTCCACACCCAGTATTGTTATGTGGTTACTGGGGAATCGAACCCGGGCCCTTGCGCTTGCAAGACAGGCGCCGGAACCACTGAGCTAACTCCCTGGCCCTCATAGAAGTTTTTTTTATTGTTTTTAGCTGCCCAATTCTGATCCTTGTTCTGTTCCATATGCACCTATTTCAGGGACCCTAAACTCCTATATCATTTCATTTTACACAGATCTAACCCTTTTGCCACAGGAACAGGAGAATGCAATTATTCCTGAATGGTCTAAAAGCATTTGCACATTAAAAGACGTGCACAGAGAAGTAATATTTAAGAACCTGGCATATTTGCTAATAGTGTTATTTTAGGCATCAGTTGAATAGTTAGTAGTGTTTTTATGCTCTTTCACAAGTAATAATCTATGGGCAGCTATTTTTCCTACAAAGCATCATGAGGCTTTGGAAATATTTTCCTCAAATGGATCACAGGTGTAATCACATGACTTTCAACCCACAAGTTCAAGTGGACAAGAAAGACCATGTTTCTTCTTTGCCCTTGAATCCACTTTAGTGGCGCTTCAAGCGCTCATCTTCCTGGCTAGAGAAATCCACATCAGCTTTTCCTGAGACCACTCAAGCCTCAAGGGTCATGCTATCTCTCCAAGCTTCCAAGTGCTGCCCTGGAATAATGGCTGTTTGGAAAGAGTCACAACCTCTCACAGTCTGTCCTTCTGTGTGTGATCTCTTAGGGTTCAGTGGCTTTGGCACCTTTCAACCTTCAGGGAAGAGGATTTTCTGACGATGCTGTGAACTCAGAGCTCAGGCTACCACTTTCCTAGTCACATCATAGTTATACTTCTCAGCCACTAGCAACAAACTGCCTAATAACCATCATTCCATGCAAAGAAAATGATTCTCTATCATCACCTAGTGCACATTCTGCTACTTTTCCCTAAGAGTGACTGTGTCTTCGTCCCCTTTTAGTTTTGTTCAGAATAGCAACTTCTCCTGCACTGTGGGATTGTCTTCCTCCAGTTAGCGCTGCAGATGTCATTCACAGCCTTTTCTTGCTGGTGATGAAATTAGCTTTCTCCATTGTCCTTGAGAGCTGCTCCTCTAGAATCCCTGATTTTTTATATTCTCTCTCTCTCCTCACCCTGGTGCTGTGGGAATGAGACTAAACAGTTTCACGTTTTGTATTTTCTGCTGGTCTGGCACCTCTGTGAGTGCTCCAGTGGTTTTAAATAAAGCAATAGTCCTGAAGGCTTTGATAATATCATCAACTCTAATCTGAGGACTGGTGCTTTATGTAGAGATTTTTGCTTTTCTTATTTTCTTCTGTCTACCTCTGGGCTGATTTACTGACTGAAGTATTTTTACACCAGTCAAAATCAAAGGAAAAGAAGTGGTGCATTCTTTTATTTTTTAATCTGTTTTTATAGCAGCTCTGTCAGAGCTGGCAGTGATTGAGTCTCAGGGTAAGTCTGGGTTTGTAGATTATGAATGAATTTTCCTTTCTCATGGTTTCCTGGTTTCCATTAGTAACAATGATCAATAATTACCTTTGAAAAGTGACTAAGAGACTTAAAGAGTTTATATTAGTATAAGAAATTATTATTATAGGAACTATTAATGAAGAAGTATTACCCACTAAAGGGAAAGGATGGAGACTGATTTAGAGATATCCTTCATTTCTGATATATTCATAGCTAAATTCAGTTCTTGAGTTAGGATTATAGTTTATGTCCATGCCACCATTCACTGTTTAATTTTCAGAATTAACAAGTTCTCTAATTGCTATATCTGAAATATAATAGCATTATTAAAATATATATTAGAAAATTTGGTGAAAATATGTATTTTCAGCTGTGTTATACGTAGAAGTAATGTTTGCTTCTGAATGACTAAATAGTTGACTTTAAAACTTCCACCTTAACTTATTTAGACATAAGTCTGAGAATAAAAAGCACTGAAGTATTTTGAGATTATTATAGAATCACACAGTTCATTGTACAAAAAGTTAATCATAGTTAATATTTATCCAAGTCAGAGAAATAAAATAAATACTTAAAATGACAATAAAAATGACAGAAATATAAGAAGAAAATACATAGTAACAACTCAGTTTTAAAACATAAAACCAAACTATATTTATTTCATCAAAGTGTATAAACATCAATGCTATATATTTTATTACATTACTCTTTTGTTTTCTTCAGTTCTCTTTGCAGAACGTCAAAGGTAGTGCTACTGGTTGGTAACTTGTCCATTGTGTGTCATCCTGAAATAGGCCTATGGAGGCAAAGAATGTTTCATCTTGTCCGTTTCTGTGTTCTCAGTGTCTTGTAGAAAGGGCCTTTCCTCATAGCTCATGCTCACTGTTGAATCACTGTTGGATCGATGAGTTCTTGTTATGTTAACCAGATTCATGATTAAGCCAGCCACTGTTATCTTAGTTAAAACAGTAGTTCAGTAACTAGCTTTTAAACTTATTTTTGTTGTTCAAATCTAAATTTATGAAAATATTACTATGATCAGAGTTCTCAGAATTAGTCATAAAACAGAATACGAGTATCTAAGATCTTAGTCTAGATTTCCTTTAAAAGAGAACTGATGGGCATTCTTGACCTAACAAATTTGCAAGGAAACTGAATTAATAGCAAGCTCAAGTTCTGCCAGAACTTTGTACTTTGAATCACTTTTAGTTGGGTCAGTTTTTCCCACTTAGTAAGAAGGGTAGGAAGTTGAGCATCTCATGAATTATATGATATAAAATTTTTATGTCATTTATTTATATAATATTTTGTTGCTTGCATCTTTATAATAGAATTTGATTATCATGTGTACAACAGCTAGTACACCAAGAATATATTTTGTGCTCTGATAGTATTTAAAATACAATGCTGAAAAATAGTAGTGGGCTTGGAGTAATACAAGTAATAGATGCTTCTTGTCTATAGTTTACATTATTGCAAGGGAGTTTGTGCTATCTCCAAAGTTGAAGAACTCTGGATCTTCTGTCTTCTGTAGATAGCCATATATAATTTTTAATTCACAAGGAAGAACTTTAGATTATTCTCTAAAGCTGGGTGTTCAGGACACAAAACAAGATATATTAAGTGCTAGAATTATAGTCATGAAGATAAAATATTTTGTATGAGTTTTACTTTAATTTTTACAAGATTATGGTTGGTCCTTCTAAAAATTCCATTCCCAGCTCGGGAAATGTGCAGATTTTTGACAAGGCATATGATTTCTGTGGTTTCCTTCATCTTCATTTATCTTAGTGGCTTGCCTGTCCTGTCAGTGACAAACCACTTTGAGATATCCTTCTTGCAACTTGACCTTGCAAATGACAGAAATGAACTTTGCAGTTTGCACAGCCTCTTAATCTCAGGGCTGAAAGTCTCCTCTTCAGCCTAAGTGGACATCAGATGGCTCCAACTCGAGGGACCCTGTGAATGTCATTGGTTATACAATCAATGAGGGCAAAGGAAAAGGTGCTGCTCCTCCAGTGTTTATTTATTTATTTATTTACATTAAACCCAAGTTATGCATTATAGGCAAAGATTCCCTTCTATATCTCCAGAGCCAAGGAAGTTCAGACCACAAATCCCCTATCTGGATAATAGCATTCTCCATCTAACCCCAAATTATGTGATTCTTCTTTCTTCTCTTACTAAAATAGCATACTCCTTTCCATCTGCTTCTTTTTGTAGGCCTTGAAATTCTGAGTGGTGAGTAAGGCAGGAATGTTCCAGTGATAATGCTTTCTTCTAAGTGGCATCCAGGTCATCTCTGAAAGCAGGGGGCAGTTGACGGGCCCTGCACTTGCCTCTGTCTCCTCAAAAGGAAAATTCTTCTGTCCATCTGCCTAGACCACAGAGGACTGACCAGAGAGGCTGCTCACTCCGAGCCCTGGGGACCATCCTAGGCAAGGGAGCTCCTGGGTTTTTAGTTCCACTCAGACCCTCAACCAATGCATATTTGAGACTTTGAGGGTAACAAAGAGAAATTTTGTTCTTCAAGGAAGGAAGTAGGGAAAATAGGAGTTTAAAATATAGCATCCTTGATATTCTTACAAATCTCTTTGATTTATTCATCCAAGAAATGGTAAAGTCCTTGGACTGGTTCCAACATGGGTCTGTTGCTTGTTATATTGAAGATGCTGAGCCCCCAGAAAATCTTGTAAGTTACCCTAAACCTCCTTTCACAAATATTGAAAAAAATGCTCGGTCTGCTACTGGAAGGGCCTGGGTTTGAATCATGTTTCTGCCATGTTAGAGTATCATGGGTGTGTGTGGTTGTGTCTCTGAGAGCCTTAGATTTCTCTCAGAAGGATAAGCCCACCCCTTTTGTGGTTATGTTGGGGGATGCAAGTCTACATGCAAGTCACTTCTAGTGAAGACTGGAGTCTCACTTCTTATCTTAGGATCTGAACCTTGAGAAAGATCTGACAGCAACAGTGGGGCCCATCTATCCCAGTAGGTGTGTAAGTAGTCTTGATGCTGTCTTGTCTCCTGCTCTCCTGTGAAAGCAGGACCCACCAGTAACCTGTCCACAGACTACCTTTTACATTTGCCAGAGTCCATTTCTGTGGCTCTCAGGCAAAGAAACCGTCCTCAAATCTTAGCTTATATGCTGATAAAACTGAAGAAGTCATGGCCACCTGGCTGGGGTAGGCCATGGATCAGTGAAATGGCTGGGCAAAGGTCCTGGCACAGTGCCTATCACAAAGGGGGCACACAATAACTTAGTGTTAGTCACAGAGGAGGCACATAATAGCTGTGTGTTAGTTACTAACACAACTAATCCTTTCTAGGCTGTTCTGCTTTAAAGCCTTGCTCTCGAGTGAACTTTTTTTTTTTGAGACAGGGTTTCACTTTGTAGGCCAGGCTAGCCCTGAACTCCCTGTGTGGCCCAGGCAAACAGCAAACTCATGGTAATCCTCGTGCCTCTGCCTCATGAGTGCTGGGACTACAAGTGTCCACCATCATGCCTAGCCTTGGAGTGATCCATTCCTAATCTCCCCATTCTAAATCTTCTCCTTTAGAGCTTGCCTGGAACCCTGGGATTATTAAAAAAGATGGAGTCAAAATAGAAAATATAGAAGTACAGATAGACCCTCAAAGGCAGTAAGGCAGCTGACTGAGGAAAGAAGTAGAGGAAGCTATAGGCATTCATCCCATGTCCATTGGAAATAGTCAGCTTGAGCTCAAATAATTGCTTTACCACTATCTAGCTGTGTGACTTTAGTGAATTCCGTGACTGCTTCTTGCCTGAGTTCTTGTAAAGTACACTTCTAACAATCAACCGTGTTGTGGAGATTGAGAGATAAAGGCACATGATACAACATGACACATCTAAGAGCCTAGAGAATATACTTATTAGGACTGCGTTTGTTACTACAAATAGAAAATGATAATGTTTAACTTAAGACAAAAAAGGAAAGGATTGGAAAGATACTAGGACATTTACAGAGTTTCAGACAGAGATGATAACTCTGGGCTAAGAAAGAAGGAGCTCAGGGCAAGAGTCCCTGGACAACTCCACTATGCTCTGCTTTGGAGGTGACATGCCAGGTCTGCTGGGATTTCTGCCCTCGGTGCAAATGCACAGCATCCAAAATACCAAGTGATGGAGAGAGCGCCGAGACACCTCCGATTGTATCGTGTGAGTCAGACCACTCTGGGGCCAGACACTCGCTTAGCCTTTTGAAAAATCATAAGCCTTGCATCCCTTTCCTGTTTATCACAAATGAAATCAGTGTTAATAAAGGGCAAAGCACAAATTGAGCCTGGTGAAGCAGAAGGCTTGCAAAGCCCTGGTTCCTTTCAAATCCTTGCTCAAAGCATAATACCCGTGGAGAAAAGCGAATTTATTTATCTCTGAGATTATAGGGGGAAAATCCAGGATGTTTTATATTATCTTGGATTCTAAAGGCCTTGACTAAATAAAGAGTTCTCACATTTTTTCTTTGTAATATTGCTAGACCAAGGTGGCAATTGTTGAAATACCTTTGTTAAATGTTATTTTAAATATGTTATAGATCCTGGATGTTAGAAATTTGGATAATGAGAGAGATTTATAAAAAGTCTTATGCATTATTTTAGAGTTTATAAATAACGAAACATGTTTCTTTTGCAGATAACCTGAAATTATAATTTAGAACTATTTTGGAGGGAAGAAAGTACATGGAAGCAGTACTTGATTGAATATCCCATTTAAATATGCCTTCCAAAAATATGAAAGACTCAGTGTAAAGAGTAGTGGTGAAGAAAGCCAACACCAATTACTCACTCTGCTGTGCTAAGTGCATTACATGTGTTAATTCAAACTTCTCCCCACAACCCTGTGAAGTAGTTATTGTTATAATCTCCATTTTACAAGCACAGAGGCACAGAAAGGTGAGTTAGCTTAACCAAGATTACACAGTAAGTAAATGGCAGAGATGGATGCAAGCTTAAGTCAAGTAAGGCCAAAGTCTAGGCCCTCAGCCAGAGCATTCCTCTCTGATTTATAGCCTAAGAACATCAGCTTGAATGAAGCAAGGAATAAGATAAACGTACTTCGTGCAGTCCACGGAACAATATAAGTAATATATATCCACTGCCTTGTTTGTTTTTCCCAGTAAGCCTTTGGGGAAGGCAGCGTTATACCCATTGCATAGAGAAGTAAGTAGAGTGGCTTGGTGTAGCATAGTTAGTTGGTACAGGAAGTAGAGAAGCTGATGTCGGGCCCAAGAGATGCTAATGCCCAAAACTTCCGACTTTTTTTTTTTACATGGAATTTTCTCACTAAAAATGGATTGAAATATTTCTCTTTCAACTTTTTAAATACTCTCTGTATCATACTCTGATGTGTTTCTTCTATGTAATATATAGATATAATGAAAAAGAAGACCCTATAAAGTGGGATATTTTAGATGTGGTGCAAATAAATCCATAGGACAAAAGTTCTGAAACTAGGTCCTCTAATGGTTCCAGCCTGAATTTCTGAGATTCATTGGTCAGAGATAGTATATGTAATGAAGTCTGTCCAAGGGGTTTGGAACACTAACCTTGGAGCAAAAAGTGAAGACATTTCATTTCAGTGATAGGAAGAATGAGACTTCCTCCTAACAAAATATGTAGTCTGGAAATGAGAAAGAAAAATTTCTTGTTAATACAAACATCAGTTTTCATAAAAAATGAAACAATTGAGGAAATAAAATACCACTGCTAACATGTGAATGTATCTCAGGAAGCTAAAATATGAAAGTAGACACTTATATGGGGTTTGGCCTTGAGATGCCACATCAATTCTTCCATTTGAGAAATGAAATTGTAAAGCAATCTCATTTTATATGACATGGATAAATAGATAGAATGGCATATTCCATGCTGTAAGTTATTTTGGAATAGATCATGCACTTCTAATAATAGTCAAGAGAAGCTTTAAAAAAGAATCCAGGCATAAAAAGAGGTAATATTGGGGATGAAAATTTGACATTTTGTACTTATGAGAGGGATTAAATATGGGATACACAAGAGGTGATGTCTGCTTGTGATGCAAAGGCCACTGGGGCCAAGAAGTTCTTTGTTGTCACCGAGTCACCTGGTTAACAGGTGAGGCTGGGATTGGTATTGCTTTGGAGCCTGCTCAGAATGTTTCATCACTGTGAGAAAGGGCTGGTGATGATAGCAATACTGCTAGAGCCTGCCAACCTTTGTATCTCATTTGATAGTTATGTGTGGACTAAGATTCAAGATCAGATAAAAGGGTGTTAAATGCACAAGAAACATATTTAGAGTCCAGATATGCTGCCTCCAATTCAAGTCAACAAGCACTGGGAGAAATTCTAGAAAAAGAAAGTCAAGTAGCATAGCATAATTAGCTAAATGAAATAAAGAAAAAAAACACAATCCATTCATTCAATTACAACTTTATCAAATGTTTATTTTATCTCATGCTGAAAACATATAATACCTCCTTTACTTTCTACCATCATTTATCAGGAGAGAAAGCCAAGTGTCCTTACCTTGTATATAAGGAAAGATGCTCAGTCAGAGTAAGGAAGTGCCTCAGCCCAGGTCACATAGCTCGTACCTGATGGAGCCCGAATTTCAGCATGGAGCCCTTCCATTTCTCAGTCCTCACCTATTCTGCCAGGCCAGTGTCTCTAAAATTTTCCCGTGTTGGAACTTCCTGGGTCAGGCTTTCTAGAATGCAGATTCCAGAGCTCCATGATAGACGTTTTGATTTGCTTGGTCTAGAGAAAGGGCTAGGTATCTCTATGGTTTGTTTTTCACTAGTGAACTTCATCTTACGTTGTCATCCAATAAACAGTAGTTTGTTTCTGAACAGCTGTGAGATCGGCCTGTTGTTATTCTCAGTAACCTCACTCAAAAACGAAAATAATATGCATATTCACTGTCTGCCTAAAATATACAATTTATGCATTACAATATGAAGTAAAGGTCTATGAAGTATGCATTTTGTGTAACTAATGTACAAACACAAATTTTATAAGATTGTACAGTTTTTTAAAACTATTCACAACTAGAAAATGGCTTAAATGTAGCATCCCTTGCATTAATTAAATGCTTTTAAGAGATAATTAATATGCCATTTTAATATGTGCTAAATTTAGAATTACTTCATTGTGCTCATGATTTGCCACAGTGTCCTTAACACTAACACCAGGACTGGCATGTTCTAGTCTGTTGCGCTGTTACAATCCGCATTGGTGCTAGTCGGGAGATTCCTAGCTCATAACCCTGGAGGGGCCAGGGAGGATATAGTGTTGTCCAATAAACCATGGTTTAAAGACTGTATAAATGCATTTTATTTTAAATAAAAGCAATGCTTTTTATTTAAAAAAACAAAACGAAAATAATAAAGCTTACCTTGATGAAAATAGTATATGGGAAAGCACTGTCTTTCACACCCAGAAACTGCTTTGTAAAT
This sequence comes from Petromus typicus, assembly GCA_004026965.1. NCBI lineage: Eukaryota > Metazoa > Chordata > Mammalia > Rodentia > Petromuridae > Petromus > Petromus typicus. Next base: position 2,819 of record PVIR01025972.1, on the reverse strand, counting down.
AGTCCTGCTTTTCCCCCAGCAAGGTAGAAATGACTGAATATTCAACATTCAGAGTTTTACCGACCATTGATAAGGTAACTTATTTGCTTGATCTAAATTAAGTCTGAAGGGCAGGAAGAAGATTCAGCAATGGAGTTCACTTGGGTAAGAAATCAGGGAAATGGAAGTACAATTAACCTTAGAAGCCAAATTAACTGATAATTTAGGAGCGTTTGTTGCTAATGCGACTCAGAGAAATATGAATGCCAACTCACTGCTGGCCATCGTGTTGTCAAATTGCTTCTTTCAGAATTTATCGGGTTCTTCCCCTATAAAGTTGAGATTTGAACTGGACTTGCCTGATTCTGCCTGGTTTCACTTTACGTCTGTGGTCAGGTTGGCAGAAAATTGACTGTGATGACACAGCTCTATTCTATGTGGCCTGAAAGTCCATCATGTCAGCACACACTTATTTCTGTACTGGATTCAGGGTTCTGAGAGGATAAATAGAGGTGCTCAAGATGTCTTGGGGACAAGGCTTAGAACTGACATGTCCACAAGGAGCAAAACACATCACCAAGCCCATGTCAGTATGAGACAGTAACATGAAATTTAATGATCAATATAAACTTCCTCTGTGGGCATTATTCAGTGAGCTGTAATGGATGATTATTTACATGTTAACTCATTTATTCAACAAATATCAAGAACAAATTGTTTACTAAAATATATGAATGTAACCATGAATACATATGTATGTAAGTGAAACCTAGGAAAAATATTGCCAGAAACTCACCATACAAAATCACTCTTCAGAATATTGTGAATATCCTTTAAAAAACAAAGCCAAACTCTTATTGAGATTTATAAAATATGCTTTTTTAGAGATAAGCTATTGAAGAAGAGATTGAATTAGGGTATCACAAGGAAGAATTTAACCTTCTGCTGAATTACAAAGAAGAATATTGGAATTTGGGGAAAGAGAAATGCAATTCAATGTAAATGATTCTGTCTGCTGCAGCAAAAAAGTTATATATGTTTCCATTTCACAAGGACTTTTACACTTCTAAAATGATGACCATTCCATTTTAACAGGCTCAAGCCTATGTGCAGTCCTGCCAGAGAATTACAGAAAGTTTCAAAATTTATTGAAGGGCTGCAGGAAGGTTGCTTACTGGTGAAGAGGGAAGGCAATAAACTTTCGGTAGTCAATGGCTTTGCAGTCCAGCTGCTGATGCCCCTGGAATTCTGGAGACTTACAGCTGGCTGGGAGAAGGAAATGATTCATCAGTCACTCCACAAGCAGAAAGGTACATGGCAAAAAGTGCACCAAGTCTTCATCCTTCCCTATCTCCATCATCTTCGTTGTGTTCACTTGCAGTTTTCTCCCAATGTGCAAATGTGACCTACTCTGTTGTCACCTGTTGAAGCTGCATCAGCCAATGAGATATGAGAAAACAATACAGAAAGACGGGCTTGCAAGGAATGTCACACTGTGACTGACTTTTCTGTGGAGACTTTGCCATTTTCATAAAAACAGCCTGGCTCGCTGGCTTGTGAGGAAGGAGGAAAAGAGCATTCAAAGATGGAACAGTGGTTAACTGAACCAGTTGGGCTCACCCTGGATCAATCAGCAATTAGCCAAACTCCAAATTAAGGGTGATCCCAACCATGAACAGTGGATCTACTGGGTATTCCCAGTTCAGCCAGATGCATGAACAATAAAATGCCTGTTGCTGAACATCACCGAGGTTTTGTGAATGTTATTTAACAACATCCAATTTATAAAGGATATACTGAACTTCTGGGCCATCATTTGGCCATGTGATTGGCTCACGACATGTAGAATTATGTTTAAGTGAATACTTTGGAATTTAAACCATAAGTATGAATATCACATCAAATACACATGTATCAATACACATCAATATCAGATGTGTATTGTCACTGACTTAAAGGTTAAATTATATAATTTGAAAGGCAATGGGCTAGGACCCAGAATACTTTGTTAAGCTTTGACTTTGTTATTTTCAGTAGTACTTATCTTCTCTAGTTTGGCCTCTCACATTTCTGAAATGGATATAATACTTGCTTGAAGTATTTTATGATAATTAGTATCATACCAATTAAGATTAAGATCAAATGCAAAATATATGTGCTGTTGGCTAGTTTGTATTCCCCAGATATGGAAGTCCTAATTCTTGTACCTGTGAGTGTGACTCTATTTTGAAATAGGTTTACTGCAGATGTGATCAAGATTATATAGGCCCTAGACCAATGACTAGTGTTCTTATTTTTTTTAATTTTTAATCTTCATTGGTATATTACATATATGCATCATGATTGCACTCCATAATGGGGATTTGTACCAGTATAAGACACAACTTAATTCTCATTTTTTCCCATAGTCCTACCCACACTACTGCCCCCCCATATACATAAAATTTGTTTCCTTACTTTTTTGTTCCAATCCCATCATTTTTCCCCCTTCACCCTATTTCACTTTGAGCATTTTCTATTTCACAATATATAACATACAATTCTAGGACTCATTTACATCTTTATTTTCTCATACCAGAGAAAAGATGTGATATGTACCGATCTGTGCCTTATTTATTTCACTTATGAGGATATCCTCAAGGTATGTCCATTTAAGTAGAAATGATTCAAACTTATCATTTTTTATGGCAGAGTAATACTCCATTCTGTAGAAGAACCACAGCTTTTTTATCCAGTCTCCAGTTGATGGACACTTGGGTTGTTTCCAAGATGTAGCAATCACAAATTGGGCTGCTATAAACATGGTTGCACATATGTCACTGTGATATGAGTCTTTTAAT
>PVIR01025971.1:0-24352 GCA_004026965.1 Petromus typicus | reverse complement strand
ATACTGGGTGTGGAGACCCACACCCAGCAGCAACCAGTACCACATACCACAGTGCCGGGCGTGGTGGCTCACGCCTGTAATCCCAGCACTCGGGAGGCAGAGGCAGGAGGATTGTGATGTGAGTTGGAGGCTGAGCTCAGGGCCAGCCTGAACCACAAAGCGAGACCCTGTCTCCAAAAACCTAAAAAAAAAAAGATGAATTCATGACTCATGTGTGAAAGTATGTCTCTCAGGGTTGGACTGTCTGGCCTCAAATTACAGCTCTTCCCTTAACAAGTGTAACTCTGTAGATGATTTCCCCATCTGTAAAATGAGACTAACGATTAGATTTGTCTCACTGCGTTCATTGTGTAGGATGTATGTATTATTTCATATAAAGTAATTAGACCACAGTCTGACAGTAACAATTCCTTAAATTAACAGGATTATGTGTGATCTTTCAAAAGAAAAGCTAACATGTTTGAGGAGCTCAACCTAGGATGTTCAAACCTGCCAAGAAAACACACCTAACATTCTGTACATAGCGTCCTTTTTTATTGTACCAGGGATGGAACTTGGGACCTTGGGCTTGAGACACAGGCACAGAAACCACTGAGCTGAGTCCTGGACCCTTTGTATATAGTGTCTTGAAAGTAAATCGATTCTATTACCATCTCTTTAAGAATCTGAGAATTTTGTTTGATTTGGGAAGAAGAGATAAAGTCAAGATCTTGACTGACAAAAATATTAGCTACTAAAAAAAAATGTCAGTGAAGTAAAATATTGGTACTTTCCTGTAGTTAATGTATAAGAAATAAATTTAAAATTAATTAACAATAAATCGGATAATACATTGAAATTAATTAACATAAATACATTATAAGCTCGCTGGTCTGGAGTATTCTGCCACTCACCTCCCATCATACAGCATTCCTACTTAGCCTCATAACATGCTCTGGTCGAACACCAAGGGAGGAAGCTGTCGATTTTGATTCAAGTGAAGTAAATAGACCCTTTGTAGGTAACAGGAAAGACACAGTCCTCTTCCGGTTCTGAAGGACTGAACAACAAAGCCGGCGGGGTAAGTCGCAGTGGGAGCGATGCTTCCTGGCTCGGCTCCTGCTTTGGTTCGGCCAGCGATTTGTATCCCAGTGTAGAGATGGAGCCCCAACGTGGTGGGAAAGAGTCAGACTTCTGAGCACTCACATTTCTCTGCTGACACAGCCGGCACAGCACATAAGTTCAGTATCAGGCACTGCATAATGTGCCAAAAACAGCACAAGAGAAAATGGAAATAGGGCATTTGCAAGTGGGGATGGGGAGAAGGGTTGGGGGAGGGGAAGGAAAGGGGACAGAAAAAAGACGTAAGATGTTTATGTGCATGTGCAAATTCCCCGTGGTGAATTCGATCAATATATACCACACACATGTACCGATAAAAAATAAAAGAATTCTCCATCCCTACTGAAGGATGAATTAACGTTCCGTCTCTCTCCTTGAGATAAGAGCACGCAAACATCTTTATCTAAGTCTGAAAAGACTTTTGTGGGGCCGAAGCGAAAGGCCTGGACAGATGCGAACTGATGTACAACCTGGAGCTCACAGACATCTACCTTTGCTAACGCTGTTCCTGTCCCACGTTTTCAATCTTTTAAGAATTTTCCGACCTCTCATCCCCAACAGTGGGGTTCCTTCCTCAGAAGCTCAGCAGCTGTCTCAACAGCGTCCTCTGAGATGGACAATTCTTGTCTTTTTTCTGTATTCCTCATCTGTTGGCCCAGTGTTTTAGCGCCCACACCACTGGCCCTCCACCGCACAGAATCTGACAATGAAGGCGCCGGTATCAGGAAGGAGAGTTTGGGGAGGTAAGAGTGCTGGAGGCACACACAAAGTCTTTGAGCACTCTTATTTTAAAAATAAATTAAAAAGAAGATCTCAGAAAGCCAGTTTGCCCCTTCCAACGTCTGAAGTTACAACAAAAATGTGTGATCTGTGAAGCACAAAGGAGAGCCTCCGTCAGACGCTGAACGTAGCCATCTTGGATATCACAGCGGTGAGAAATCCCGTTCCGGTTCTCCTAAGCCATCTGGCCAGGGACATCGTGTTGGAAGGGTCCAAGTTGTTTCTGGGAGCTCTCGGACGGAAGGAAGGCTACAGATTTACGCTGGGCATCCAGCTTCCTGAGGCCATCCAAGTGCATGTCCAGTTCATGTTTGCATCGCGAGTATAGGGCGAGCGTTTCACATACAATGCAGGCCGCTAAGGCGTGCTGTTCTCCAGGCCTCGGTGTGTCACGGTACAGCATGGGCACCGTCAGTGTCACGTGAGACACTTGGGGGAGATTACAAGGTCATGTTAGGCAACGCAGAGACATACTAATTTTGAAACAAACTGATATAAATATCCTTTTCCAGTGGTCTTTTCAATACTTTCAATTTTCTGGAAAGCTTCAATGTAATACTGACATTTCTCTACCCTATCTCTAGCACGTAATAACCTCCCTCTTTAATAAAAAGGAGAAACACTCAGGCTCAAAGCTGTATTTGGACAAATCTAGAGAAATTTAATAATGAATTTTTTCATAGAATTTGCTTTTATTAGTACCTACTACATAGTCACTAATAATAGTTTCACATTATGAAACTCACATAAAACATTTAGAAAGATTTTATTAAAGTGGAGAAAATTTAAAGAAAAGTGTTGAGTAAATAATAGTGCTGCTAATGTGTAGATAAGGGTGACACTTAGATGGATATACACCAGGAAATGTAACATTTGATCTTATTTTTAGTTTAAGAACAAAGAAGAGACTGTCTTTTACTCAGTGTAATCACAGAACCTAAGCTATCCACTTGCTTATAGTAGATGCTTAAGGAAAAGCTGACAGAAAAAAAACGCAAGTTAATAATCAAATAAAAGTTTGCTACATCAAATAAAACAACTTTCTCGGGTCTCAATTAAGAGACTACTATGCAAATGAGAACTGAAGGAGACATAAATGGAGACGTCCTATCGTTTTTTCACCACAGAGTACCCCTGGAGACTAACAGTCCCTAAGACATATCTTAACAGTCCCTAAGACATATCTTAACAAATGTTGCTCTATGCTCATTACATGAATTCATACCTGTACAATGGTGGAACAATTTAGTGTTAACTTTTTTTTTTTAGCTGCACTGGGACAAAATTCAGTTTTCTCATTTGCTAGTCCAAGACCACAGCTCCCTTCTTGCCCTTATCTCTTTCATTTGTCCCCTTTCCTTCCTCCATCTACAGCACAATGACAAGTCTCTGAATTAAGGGACTCTGATCAGTGCCTTCTGAGTGAGTAATAAGCTGTGCATAGAAATGATGTTTGTCATTTCCTGGTTCCAAATTAATCCTGAGCTGTCTTCTGTGTTATTTTTCTTCTCTGTCAGGTGAATATTGAGCAGCGATTCTCAGTAGAAAGGAAGGGGTAAAGATCACTGCCCACTGTTGAGACGTTTTGTATTGTGACAGCTGGTGGTAGCTGAGGCTGGCAGCTGTGTCTCTGGAATCTACCACTTGGCCAGATGTTGTTCAACACCTTACAAAGCACGAAAAAACTCCCACAGCAGAGACTCGGTGGGCTCCAAATGTCAATTGGAAGAGAGAGGAGTGGCCAGAGAATACCGAGCTCCCCACAAATGGTGAGAACAGAGGAGGAGGAACTCACCCCTCAGATCCCAGCCAAAGAGACTTTCCACTGACCTTTCACACAAAACCGACCTTCTACCGAGCTAAGTCACCGACGGTGGTTTTCTACCACTGAGTGGACAAAACGAGGTTTCCGTCTTCACGCTGCATAGTCCAGTCACTTTGCCCTTTGTTCCGCGTCTCATTCTTGCACACTCTGACAGGGGCCACAGCGGATGCAGTGAAGGCAGATTTCCCCCTTCCGACTTCAATCTCAAGTTGATCCAAGCAGGGATCCCAATGTAGCGTTGCGTCTCTCAGAAAGCCTGAGTCTTGTTCTGGTGACGTTTAAACCAGTTCAGAGCTGGAAAGTGCTTAGAACACCTGGAATATTGCTGCTGCTTGACAAATGTCAGTTGTCAGGACCAGCGTGGTCATCATCGATTGTCACAAACATTGTCATTATCATTGTTGTTGCCAATGCTTTTGCCTCAGTCGTGGGCACCACTGAATGAGTGTATGGGATACTGTGGTGAAGGAAGGACTGGTGTCCCCAGAATTAAGGTTATCTGTAGGAATTGTTAGCAACAATCAACACATAATGAATACTATTAGCCATCTGCAAAGTAAACTACCAGATGGTCTAATCATCTTAACCAGGCTACAATCTTCCATAATCCACACCCTGCCTGTTCTCACCCCTTGACTAACATTTTCTGTGACCTCACCCTCTGCTCTCTCCCGCCTTTGGGGATACTCTGCATCCTATACTAGCTTCCTTTCCTCTCTTACTGTCTGTACTCCCTGCATCAATACTCTTCCTCATGTGTATAGAGTCAGGGCCAATCTCTAGTTACCAATGTAAAAAAGATTACTTGTTTATATATCTAAACTTGCATTTTGCTGGAAGCTCCCTAAATACAGTGTAGAATTTATTTATAGCTGCCTTTCTGGTCCATAATACACTGCCTGGACCCTAAGGGTTGCTCAATAAATATATACTGGCTAAATCTGCTTGTGAAATGTTCAGAGGGCTCTTGGGGGATACCAAATTTACCTACAGGAATGTGAGTGTGGTCTTAGGGAAGTGTGATCAAACAAGATTTATAACTAGAAAAGCTGGCCCCATCCCCATAAGTGCCTTTCTCCTTATATGAATAAGTATTGGATTCTTAACATTCTAGGTGAATGGACTTAGTTATTTTGAGAACTCAGATTTCTTTAAACTCTTTCCTCGTTCTTGTGGCTGGGAAGGCTTTGTGTTTACCAAAACCAGCTTCGTTTTCCTGACAACTGCGCAGCTGGACTACATTTCCCAGACTTACTTGCGGCTAAACATCCTGTGTGTCCTGGACTGTGGGAGGGGGAGGAAGTTAGTATGTTGTCACTTCCCAGCCCGGAACGTTAGAAAACAAAGCAAAACAGGCAACCTCCTCCTAACCTTTTTTCCATGATGTTGTAGATTGTTTTGATGTTTATCTCCCAGCTAAAAGAAAAAAATCCTCAGAAAACCCTGAGGTCCTAGCGATTGGAGGAGCCCCAACATGGAGGGAGTATACGCCCCCTAATGACCACATGGAGCACTGCTGGCTGACAAAGTTCTCCCTTTCTGGGCTTAGAAGGAGTGTATTTGTCAAGTTTTCATTATTATGACAAACACCTGAGATGACGAATTTACAAAGAGAGAAAGTTTGTTTTGGCCCAGGAGCTTCAGTTCCTGGTTGGTTAGCCTCATGACCGATTGGCCTATGGCGAGTCAGCTCATTTCCTGGTTGGTTAGCCTCATGGCCAACTGGCCTATGGGGAGCCAGCTCATTCTGGGAGGAGCACAAGGCAGAGAGAAACCACTCACCTGAAGGTCAAGGGAAGGGCTGGGGTCCCAGATCCCCTTTAAGGGGGATCACAGCCACCTGAGGACTTTGTACTCAGCCCTACCTCTCAAATCCTCTGCCATCTCCCAGTGGCGCCGTCTCCTGGGGACCAGACTTTTAACACCTGGACTTTGGGATCATTTGACACACAAAATGTAACAAGGAGCAGAAAAAAAGATTGTTTTGTATGTGTGGTAAACTGCTGATTAAAGTTTGTTACAATAACTTTTCTCACTATTCTGATAAGTATATACAAGGAAAAAAATGGAAACAGCTTATGTATATAGGGGGTTAGGTTGAAGGGACAAAGGGATAGGAAAAATAAGAATCAAGATGCGTCATACACAGGTACAAATTCTCAATGAGGAATGTGCTTATAATGTAATCCTAAAAAAGTATCGATAAACTCAATTTATTTTAAAAAATAAAATACAAATTCAGGACTCTAACATTTATCTAGTGACCCTGGTTAGGAGTCCTTGGAATAAAGAATATGGTCACCGAAGAATCAAAGTGCATATATATGTATTTTTTGAGCTTTATCCAAGGGAGCAGGACTTTTCAAATTGAGAAGGATTTTAATTGTGGGGCACAGTGACTCACACCCACCAGCAATCAGTACCACATACCACAATGCTAGGCGTGGTGGCTCATGCCTGTAATCCCAGCACTGAGGAGGCAGGGGCTGAAAGATTGCTCTGAGTTCGAGGCTGGCTTGGGTTACATAGTGAGCTCAGAGCCAGTCTAAACTGCAAAGCGAGACCCTGTCTCAAAGTATTTATTTTCACAGAAAAGAAAGACAGCATATCTATGTTTATATCTGTATTTCACAAAGAGGAAGGTGTGATAAAAGAATTAAAAGATTTTGTTAAATATTTGCTTTATTCAAAGGTAGATGTTTAAAACATTTTATGGCTGTTGGTTCTCAAAAACCTGTGGCACTTTTTTTTTCAAATCTCCATTTTACAGATGAGAAAACTAATGCTCAGAGAGACCTAGGACGGCTACACAGTGAGCAAGGGCGGGACCTGCTCCGAGCACCGTAGCCATCATGGAAACCTAACAGTAGCCCTACATCTCCCTCTTGCATCACATGCCCTGGCTGGATATCAGAGTCTCTGTGATTAACATTTACTGTCCTCACCAACCATGATTACTCCTAGCTATATTTTCCTTTGTCTCTTCTCTTCATGATGCACAAACATGCCAGTCTAAGCAGCAACAAGAACTCAGCGTGTGGAATGGGTTCTGTCCCTGGCCCCGAGTTAGTTGGTACCTGCTGTATGTCACGTGAAGCTACTGTGTTTAGCAGGCTGAGGCCAGAGGGAGATAAAGACAAGGTGAAGCAATGAGAAGTAAGCATAGAGCTCTTCGCCACGATCATGGCTACGAAGGAGGAACGTGGAGGCCGAGAAAAGGAAGCACCAAGAGATGCTTAGTTTTCATTGAGATTTCAGCGGAGGTTCCTCTGAGAAAGCCAAATACTGTATAATCCAGGATGAGGATAGAAGGAGCTGGAGGTAGATATGAAGGGAGCTAGAGGAACTGAGCAGAAGCAGCAGAAGTGAAAGAGACCTGAGATGATGAAAGCCAAGTGTATTCAAGAAACCAGCATGGTGGAAGCCACGCGCACAGAGTGAGGCCAGAGGGACGCCTGGTGCGCGGGTGAGGTTGGACCCTGTAGAGCCTTACGTCCTTGTGCTCCAAATGCAACTGAAATTGTGGCACAGACTGAAGTGAGGGAAGTGGAATTCATTAATTCAAGTCCTCCATCTCCATCGTACCATCCACGGTTCATACGATGGCCTTCCCTGCAGAGTTTCTCTCCTCTCTTCCTCTTCCTGGTGTCCCCCAGCTTCGCTTGCCTTCTTTGACTCTTGTGCTAGATATGCTTGCTTATGCCACAGGATTTTGAACTTGCTTTTCTCTTCACCTAGGATATTTCTGCTCCTAGGGAGATGTATACATCTTGCTTCTTAGCGTCATAAGGATTTTCTTCAAATGGATGAATTTCTGACAACTGAGAGTCTGGAATATTAACGAATCTGCTTGTACAAAATCATGGGAAATATTTTGGGGGTGACTCAAGACAATTAGTAAACTGTAAAGCCAAGTTTCATGGTTGAATATCCGTAATGGAACATTCAGGTAAGGACCATATCATTCTTTGTACACTGGCACATTCAGCGCTTGGAGGCTTCTCTGTCCTGGGTAGGGGCAGTTAGAACGGGCATCCTGCCACTTGTCAGTGATGGTTGGCTGGCTTGTGGGAACAACTGTCACGGCCTCAGAGAAAACCACAGTCTCATGCAGTTCTCCCAGTCGTCAAGAGAGAGAAAATAAAATTCACCTCAAAGTCTTAGGATGCATGTGACCAATCTAGAAAGCATTTTGTCAGTGGCAAAGAAAGGGGCATAGGAGCCAGATACTGGCTACTGCTGATGGAGACAGAAGAGGGACAGATTTTGCCACTTTCTCTAAACTCTTTAGCAGCAATGGCTTCATTCTTACATCCTTGCTTCAACAAAATCCCAATAGCTACTCCTTTTTTATTTCAATAACTGGCTTTCATTCCTACTTTTCCCTCAGGATGCGAGTGCAGGTAGTAATGTTTTTTGTTTGTTTGTTTGTTTGCTTGCTTGCTTTTTTGCCTACATACTGAGATCCATACAGGCAGAATATCACTGCTTCAAGTGTTCACTCTGGAGGTGAGCTGCTCAGGTTTTCAGACCCTACTTCTCACTACATTGTGACCTAGGCTGGGCACAGGGACACACACCTGTAATCTCAGCACTCAGGAGACTAAAGCAGGAGGGTTGCTGTGAGTTTGAGACCAAACTGGGCTACGTAGTGAGTTCAAGGCCAGCCTGAGCAACATAGCAAGATCCTGCTTCAAAAAAAAAAATTAAATCAAATGGAAATAAAACAAAACAAAAAATATATTCTGACCCAAACAAAGATAATCCATGCTCCACATCTCATTTCCTCTTTCTTAAATTGGAGATAAGAAAATGAAGTAGTAGAAATAAAAGAAAAGGAGGAGGATGAGCAGGCAGAGGAGGAGGCAGAGTAGGAAGAAGACTACTGCTGCTGTCTTAGAATGTTAGCATGAGGTAGTCAATAGAGGCTAGAGAAAGTAGAATAATGCCAACCTTCCAACCCCAGAAAACCTATTTGCATCTGTGTATTTTGAACCTGTAACTGTGTCAGGTTCCAAGGTAAAGGGACTTTGCAAGTGTGGTGAAGTGAAGTGTCTAAAGACAGGGAGTCCTGGGCTATCTAGAGGGACCCAACATCATCCCAGAGTAAGATGACATAGAGGGAATTCAGAATTATGTGGCAGTGAAAGCAGAGATTAAAGTCATATTTGGATGTGGCCATGAGCCAGACCAAGAATTCAGGCAAACTGGGGGCTCGGAAAGCAATGAAGGGAAAGAAAAAATTTCATAATGTACCCTCCAACCGTTAGAGGTAAAACATGAGCAGAATATCGATCACCATAGGAACAGCCACAGGCGGTGCTGAGCTCTGACAGGACCCACAGCCTCTGCTCTCTGAAGCCAACGATACTACAGCAGAGCAGCAAGGAGGTGATGGCAGTAAAACACCTCCCTCATCCAGCATCTGGGGGGTCTTGCTTAGTCATTTCGCTTCCTTCAGTCGTCATTTCTGTGGTGTAGACAATAAAAGTGGAAGCTATTGTGAGAAGTACAAAAGCTCATGCAGGTAAGGTCATTGGACTATCGTGTGTCTTCAAAATACTGAGAGATCTTTTGCTCCTTGGTAGCAAGTGGTTCCGTATCTGAAACAAAACCTCGTATCAGTCCACCCTTTCCACTCTCAGAGAGCCTCCTTTCTGGTATTTAGGCTGCCTTTGGAGAGAAAAGTGGTGAGACCTCAGGAACAACTCTCTCATTCTGAGCTCATGCTTAAACAGAATAAGGTTTCTGTTGGAGGGATGGTACAAAGATGCAGGGAACCGTGACGATCTTAGTCCACGACCAAGAATGAAAGAGGCAAAACATCCACTCTACATTTTTCTTGCCTGAAAAACTTAAGATTCAGGTTTCCTGTTTCAAATAATGTGCCTTCACCTACTTCAGATGTCTGAACAGAGAAAGGAACTGTAAGATCCTTACTGATTTCTGAAGACAAAACCAGAAAAGAATGTAAGCATCTCATGAATATGATTTTATATTCCTAATATGGTGAAATAGTAACAGAGATCATGAATTCCATAAAACATTAAGTGAAATCATATCTGATTCTTCCTACTTTTAAAAAAAAATATGGCTATTGTGAAACTCTCTGTGGGTGGACTCCGGTTTCTGGAGGATCTTCCTTCCTTGCTCTGGAGACCTCAGATTCCGCTCCTCACCGCTCCTAGGTTTCTGGATTTTTGAGAGACCCCTTCTCGGCCCTTGCTCTTTCTCCAGACGAGTGCTGTATAAAATTCTGCTCTCAGAATCTCTGCATTGTCCTGAGATTGTTCAGCTTGACTTCAGGGCAAGACAGTAACTGTCCTAGAGGCTTCTTTTAGGTGGTTACTTTCAGAAGGCAGTTTGGATGGGATCACCTTGTGTCTAATTAACAATACCCAAGATGGTTTCATGAATATACATGAGACCATTAAATTTAATCGTGTATAGAGGGATGGGTGCTTGCAGGTCCTAGTTTCAGGGACAAGGTCTTTATGGAGAAAGGAAAGGGCCCTCCTAGATATTCAGCTTCAAGGAACTGGAGAGCTTTCTGCTGATTTATGATAGACCCACAGCTCTAGAGCTTTCTCTCACGAAGGAAGGCATGAGAGAATAGAAACTAGCATTTTGAAATACACTGTCCAGTTTGTCCTGGTTCTTAAGTATTTACTGCCATCCTGGAATCTTTGGACAAAACCTATGAGCCCCTCTCCGGTATCCGTCAGGAAACCAGGGCTACATGCCGCCGTCGATCCTAAGTAGGATCCCATGGATTCCTCGTGAGTAAACTGAGGTACAAATGTGCTAAGTTCGTACTAAAGCCATACAGCAAATCAGTAAATTAGCAAATTAGTAAAAGGACAAACGGTGTGAAAAACTATCTTTACTCAGAAAACTCATCTTGATCTGGCAGAACAAATAGGAACTCTCTCAGGATCCTTCTGTGTGGAAATTACACCATCGGATCGTTGATGTTTGTTAGCCAAATGCTATAGGGTTGTGTAGTGTCCTGCAACACGACACTAAAATTTATAACTGTTCTCCCACACTCTCACCATTTATCCCAATCCTCACGCTCATCATTCTTACCACAAAAATATCATGATAAACACTTAAGGGGATGGCTACATCAATTATCCTTATAATTATCCATCAATTATCACTACACAAGGCAGACATGGGTCAAAATATCACAGTGCACCCCATAAATATATACTGTTGTGTACTAATTTAAAATTCTGATTTATAAAAATTAAAATAAAAAATAGTGCTGATTTGTCTTCACAAATTAAGAATGGACTCTTCCACTGTTGGTGAGAGTGTCGACTCGTACAACCTCTGTGGAGATCAGTGTGGAGACTCTTCAAAAAGCTAGGATTGGAGGTCCCATTTGACCCGGCCATTACTCTGGTAGGTATATACACAAAAGAATTAAAAGATTCATATCACAGTGACATATGTGCATCCATGTTTATAGCAGCTTAGTTTGAGATAGCTAAATATTGGAAACAACCAAAACGTCCATCAAGAGGAGACTGGATAAAGAAGATGTTGTTCTTTTATACAATGGAGTATAACTCTGCCATTAAAAATGATCAGATTGAGTCATTCATACTCAAATTAATGCACCTTGATGACATCCTCATAAGTGAAATAAATAGGTCATAGATCTTTAAATATCGTATCTTTTCTCTGGTGTGAGAAAATGAAGATGTAAATGAGTTCTAGTATATATAGTTGATATTGTGACATAGAAATATTTAAAAGGAAAGAGGGTGTAGGGGTAAATAATGAAGAGAAAAAGAACGTGATAGTAATAAAGAAAAAAGGAAACAGAGCTTATGTATATAGGGAGTGGAGGTTCCAGGGTGGGGGAAGGGGAAAAAGGAGAATCAAGTCATGTCATAATGTGGTACAAACTCTCAGTGTTGAATGTGATGATGATGTGTATTCATAATGTACCAATAAAGATTTTAATTTAAAAAAAATGAATAGCAGGACAAAAGCATTGTGAAAGCCTGGTGTGACTGAGCCCAACTGGTGGGCGTTAGTCCTTCAAGAGTGACACCATGACGATTACGGGTCCCGAGCAGCAAAGGGACATGACCGCTCAGATCATAGAGAGTGGCCGGCACCCTGAGACAGCCAGGGCTGAAAATCAGTCCTGGGTTCTTCTGGAGAACCTTCAACCAGCAGCTAACTAGAGCTACTTCTGCACAACAGGTCAGAGACACACTGCCCGTGTTAACCGTCACGCAGCCGCCATTTCCAAGAAGCATGAGACACAGACTTGAGTCCCCTGGAAAGTCAGACACTGCTGCAGCACCCCAAAGGGGAAGGAGTGTTCATTATATAAGAAAGGCAGAACCATATCAGCTTTCTGGGGGCTGCCGAATACTGAGGACTGTTTTTCAAGGACTGGGCTGGTGGCTCCTGCATTTATGAAGCTCAGCTCAAGGCCATTGTTCTCTGTTTTCTGTGTAGTGGAGAACAGCTTTTATCACAGGTGGCTTTTCCTTGGAAGGACGGACACTCAATGTTTGTTTTGCTCCGGGGTGTGTGTGTGTGTGTGTGTGTTTCTGATTTAATTCATACCATCATAAATTGTAGACAGTGATAAAAAGGAGAGGTATAGCCGTGAGTGCCAGTTTCAGAGAGTGTGATGCAAAGACCCTTCTGAACAAGTGAAACAGATCCTTGGAGATCTGAAGGAAAGGGTCCTGCCTGTTGTCTCTGAGGAATAGTTCCTGATGGACACAAAATGGAAATTTTCTGAAAAGGGATTGTTTGAGACATCTGGGAAGGTGGCGAAGCCCCGTGTGGTGTGTGGGGAATGACACGCTAGTCAGATCTGGTCTGAGGCACTTCCTACTGACCGACATTGCCACCTACCAGCCAGGGTCCCTGGAAGGTCTGTGTGTCTCACAGTTAGCCAGTCCTGAAAGGCAGCAAGAGCTCATGAAGAAGGAACACCCAAAGTGCTGCTCGGGCTGTGCATCGAGCAAGCATGATGTTAAACAACCCTTTCCTGTCAGAATCAGTTGGCCTTTTTCTAGACCTATTATTGGCGGCATTCACAGAGAAGCTCTGGACTACAAGTCCACCCCCCCCCAACAGTTTATGAGTTGGGTAAGAGTTGATTCTTGGAACTGTCCTTACTCATCCACACTGTTTGTTTCACATCAACTCTGGATCTGAAAACCATTTTGCACCATTGGCCAAAGTGCCTTGGGTCATAGTGACCATTCATTTGAAAAGCAAAGAACAGTGACTTCTCTTCACTGTCCTCCTCGGCCCCACAGGTTGCCGTGTGTGGCTCCTGCTTGCCGTGTCCTGGACTTCAAGAACTTTTCTCACTGACTACAAATATGTAACAGTCCGTCCATAGAAATTCAGGGAGAGAATTGCCCACTGACTTTGGACTGGAATTCACCAGCTACAGAAACGATCCCTGAAAGTATAGAGCTTTTGGACTTTAATTCAGAGCATAGAACAAGTGGGGTCCACAAAAATAGCAAGACACAAGCAACTAAATGATAGTAAAAAAATGGGAAAAAATCTAAGATAAACAATCTCCCCTAATAAAGGAACGGAACTACGGGCTAAAAATATTGGCTATTGAATAAGAGTTCTGGAAATGAGTCTTTCCTCCAATAACGTGCATTATGGATTATGACACTTCTGTGTGGACATTGTTATGTTACAAAAAATAACTAAAAAAAAAAAAGATATACAATGATATACTTTCAAGCTGAATACACATGACTCAAATATTTTAGGTTCAGAAAACAACCCTATGTCATTTGGTTAACAAATATCAGAGACAAAATAAGCCCAGTCTTTAGGATCCATATTCCTGTCCATTCTACACATGCAGACTATTTGGTTCATAACTGGCCAGGTCAGTGTTTTCTTGAGGAATGGCCACACGTCGTCTGCTGCTCTGAAGACTCTAGGCTGCCTCTTGAGACCCTGGCTGCTGCTGGAGAACTCTCAGGTGGACACCCTGATGACTTCATGGACCCTCAGACTTCAGCCAGGAAGAATGTGCTGCGGAGCCAGCAGGCGGCAGCAGCCAGAGTGGGCGGGGCGCACAGGGAGAGTATAAAGCGGGCGAGGCTCCGTGGTGTGCACCACCCGCAGGCCGGCGGAGGTGATGCGCTACCTGGTGGGCTGGGCCACGCTGGCCGTCTGCATGTCCTGGCTCAATGCAGGTGAGGGGCGTGGTGGGGAAGTAGAAAACGGGGAGAGTCCAGACCAGGAATGGCTGGTGAAGAATACAAGGTCTGTTATGCCCAGGATTCATCCTCTGATTTTTTGTTGTTGTTGTCCTTGGTGTGTGTGTACATGTATGTGTGTGTGAATGTGTGTGAGTGTGTGTGTGTATGTGTGTGTGTGTGAGAGAGAGAGAGAGAGAGAGAGAGAGTGATCACAGAACAAGTGACCTTTGTCTCTGAAGGAGCCTTTGACTTCTTATATTAGGGGGAAAAAACCAAAACAAAACAGCCCTAAAGCAATAGCGAGGTAGTTACATATCACTTTGGAAAGTTCTCCAACGTCTATCTTCAAGGACACAAAGTCCAAAATAAATAGTCTGTGGATGGAGCCATCCACTGAGTGAAAGACAGAATACACGCATGCTGTGTGGTTAGTCTCAAGCTGCCTCTGCAGGCCTCACGGACAGGACCGCTGCAGGCCCATCGGGGTAATGGAGGTCTCTCCAGTGTGTCCTGTAAGTCATCGGAAATCAGACCTGTCTGAAGGGTCTTCACAGACACAAAGAATCCAGGCCAGAGTGACTAACACGAAGCCCCGCGGCTGCTGTGCGCGTTAGTGACCAGGGCCCGAGAAGCCTCGGGGCGGTCGGTGCCCCGCAGCCCATGTCCGCCGGGAACGCCGTGCCTCGCTCGCCTGGGCTTCTCCCGCGACACCGCCTGGGGCACACACGGCCAGGGACACCATGTCTCGGGAAGAGGGTGTGCGTGGGGGACATCAGAAAGCCCAAGAGCCACATTTACTCAGGATTAGACACTGTGAGGGGCCGGTCTTGGTATGGGGATCTCCAGACGTCCTGCCTGTTGGAGGAGGCGCGGCGTTCAGAAGCAGAGCTTCCTGGGGGGCTCGCAGCTCTCGCTCCCCACGGACCAGAGACGGCAGCGGTCTGTGGACGGGCCTCGTTTGCACCAACCAGCACTTGCAGGTCGCGACCTCAGTGACCTCCCGGTGGGTGCTGCTCGGGGAGGCCCTTCACCGCCAGGAGAGAAGAGCCGGGCTGCCGGTCCCAGGCCCGGTTCTAGTGCTGGTGACTGCTCTTCTCTTCTGCTTCTCAGAGCACATCAAGGTCGCCGAGCCCCTGGTCATTGGCGGGGTAAGGTCTTTGCAGGTGCTGGTCAGTCGCAGGAGCAGCAGGGACATCGGAGGTGCAAACGGCTGTGTTTGGTCAGAACTGGGATGTGATGAAGACTAAGTCACGAGGACGGGGGTTTTGTGAAGAGTTGATGCTTTCCTGAAATGATTAGTAGAAGAAATGCCAAAGAATCGCTCCTGGCCGTACCGTGGTCACAGCTGCTCAGTCCCTGGGACCAGGTGTAGCTGGCTGCGATCCAGGTGGAAGCAGTTTGGGGTGTGCGGCAAACACGGACTGAACATGTCTTCCCCACTCCTTGATCTCTAAAACCGGGAGGATCATAGAAGGTAAAGACAGTAGAGTCAGAAGGGTGTAAATAGCTGCCCAGCCGGAGTATGCAGCCCTGGCTTCAGTCTGAAGGGACCTCGCTCAGAAGCTGCATTTGGAGGAGGTTCCGCTAGGTGGCGGCACCCGCCGAGCCGCGCTGTGATAGAGACTCAGGCGCTCTAGCCAGAGGAATCGCTGAACTCCACTTAGTTCAGACATTCTGGATGTGCCATTTTCCTGGCTGAGCTTCCATTTCGGTGTACAGTCTCTCTGTCAGTTGTCACCTTGCTATGTAAATCTAAAGCATAACAATAACCTAAGAACCAGCATCATTTTTTGACAAACAAGGAATCAACGCACGGGATAAATGCCCTTGCACAGCAATGGCAGTTCCCAGGGACTGTGGTTTGGATATGAGGGTGAAGCTTGAATGTGTGCCCCAGAGAGTCAGCGTGACTGAACCAGGGGGGGCTTTAAGAGGAGAGAGAGAGAGTAAGAGAAGGGAAGAGAGAGACAGACAGGGAGAAAGAGCTGCCTATTTACAAGCAAGCACCTCCCCGCACCACCCTGAAATTCAGCCAACAAGAGCATCAACCATGGTCATGAATTTAATCAATATTTAGGTTCACTATTGACCTTACGGGACAACTTGAATCCTTGGTCACAAGCATGACTGCTGTAAAATACCAGATGTGATCCTCCTTGGCTTTAATAACTTCCTCTTACTCTATTGCCATACTATGTTATGCTAATTGTTGCTGGTGAATGTCTCTCTGTTACTGAGGTTGAAATTGCAGCATTCCAATGAATGGAGAGAAGTTGAATAAAGTGGTTTTACTCTAACTTACTCCAAGAAAGACTTTTAAAATAGAGTCAGGGCTCACCTATGAATGAAGGGCTTCCCTGGGTGGCAGCGCAGACCCTCACTGGGAGTGTCTGGGAGGCGCCCGGGGTGTGATCCTGCTGCAGCCTCCTCGACAAGAACACATCCAGCCCTGTGAACGCCCGCGTGTTACAGCAGCTCTCACTCTAGGAATCACATCTTTTAGAATGTGGCCTGAATTTTGCTTATTTTTTTTTTCTCTTGTAGACTTTATCTCCCATTTACATCACCAGATTCCAGGTAAGGAGAACATCTCTACTTGTCAGCCACTCAAATGACGCCTCTGTTCTCTTAATAACATCGCATTCTTGAAAATTTCCCTCCTTTCCTGCTTGTGTCAGCCTTTCCACTGTCCTTCTGAGTGGCTAGGTTTCCGAGTCAGGAGAGCCAAGGCAGATATCTGGTGACACAGCTGAGACAGTAGCCCTAGGTTCCCTGCTCCCTTCTGGAGAAGACACTCTTCTCTGTCACAGTGTCACGTTCTCTGTGGCAGTCATGTGGGTGAACTTTCTCTTCATTTGTAGTTAGTTGTCTTTCCAACGGGAAAATGAATGTTCTGTATTTATAGAGCTGAATATGATATTTGGCGTTTGTTGCATTATCGAGTGATTAAATCAAAATGACTGAAATAGTCACCTCTTTGCATTTTCCCCCCAATTTTGTGGTGAGCATGTAAGATGTGGTTTGTCGTCCTAAGCGTGAGAGGGAAAGGGGTGGGTTAGCTGCAGATGCAGGTGAGTATCCAAGCATGATCTCTCACCGTATGCATGAAGAAATGGGATGGGGACACGCAGAGCTCAACGGCTGCTGTAGTCGAGACAAGGCAAAGTGCTAGATGGTGGCAAAGTCATGGAGGGAAGCAGAGCTGGGAGAGATACTTGGGGGCTGACTTTTGGCGGGATAAGAGGTTTGTTTTTCTAGGAATCAAGGGAACCGGATATAGTGGGATGGACTCCAGAGTTAGGGCTTAGGAAGTTAGGTCTGTCGGTGACTGAGGAAGTGAACAACTCTGCCGTGCAGCCGGCTCTGGGTTGAGGTAAGTGAATGTAAGGTATTCACTTACGCTTCCTCCCACATGCAGGGAACCTACGTTTAGTGAGCCGAGCTGATGTGGCTGTGAGATGAGGAGAGGGCGGTCGGTGTGGGTCCAACGAGATGTCTGAATTTCTCTTCTCATGGTGAGCTGGCCTGCGTTCTGCATGCCTCCTCTTTCTTAGGTTTTTACGTCCGACCCTGCATCTTCCCATTTACCTATGGCGACGTCACATACCACAGCTGCACCTCTGTTCACAGCGACTTCCTCTGGTGTTCTTTTGACCCTCAGTTCAAAGGCAGGTGGCGCTACTGTGTCGCGAGTGGTGAGTGCGCTACCCTGGGACGGTTTAGATGCCCACACCTGGGGCAAATGAGAGCCACTGGCTCTGTGCGTCTTCCTGTGAGGAAGGCCTGAGTTCACACCATCACTTTTCTACATAGTTTTACAGTTTTGAAAAATATTCAGTTGAAAACTTACGATATGCTCTAAGTTTGATAGTGAAGACTCTGAAGACTGTATTGACGGTTCTTGCTCCACCCACCCGTTCTCTGCAGATCCTCCACGGTGCGCCTTCCCGTTCTACTTCAGAGGAGAAGTGTACGACAAGTGCACCAAGATAGGCTATGTTTTGGACCGCAGTTGGTGTTCCCTGACCCCTGATTACAACAAAGACAAAAAATGGAAGCAGTGCTCTCCTCTGCAGTAAGATGACTAGGGGCAGCGGGGTGGGTGGACTGTCGCTGCTGAGGGAGGCTCTCGGGACCGGTGCTGGACTCACCGTGGGGCCTCGCTGTGTGGGGATGACTCAGTGGTCAGCAAGCGTCTCCTGGGAAGGGCCTGACGTTACATGTTTCCGGGTTAGCAAGTCATCATGCCCTTTCACAGATCGTCACCTCTGGCCGTGCGGCACGAGAGCAGTGGCCAGCAACACAGATAGGGTTATGTGGCTGCACTTCAATATGTTATACATCATGAAATTTTATTGTTATATATCTTTGAGGTGGCACCAAATATTCCTTGTCTCTTTAAAAATGGATGTTGTTGGCCATTTTGAAATGAGGAAACCATTAGCTCTCAGGTCACAAAGAAACAAGTGACAGGCTGCTCTTGGCATCTGAGCCCCACCTGGCAGCGCCTCCTTTGGATGATTTTTCCCTGACCCTGGAATGATGAAAAATAAATTCATTTCTTCGGAAAAGAGGAAGAGGGTAGGGAAAGCACAGTCTGCGCTGATCTTCCCACATCCCGTGGAGAGAATCTGGTTTGATGCCAGGTCACAGCAACACGGGAAATTTTTTAGTGAGGGGAATCAAAACCTTTTTTGTTTCCCAGTGTGTATAGAAGCTATATTTCCACTATTCCGGCATAATATGTGTCTAATAGCATTGTGTCTAGAAGTGCACGGACCTTAATTTAAAATACTATATTCTAGGGAAAAAGAATCACGTGAGCTCTTGGGAAAAGGATGCCAGTAGACTTGCTCAAGAAAGGGACACCATCAGCCTTTCGTTTCGTTTGTGACAAAGGAAACCCCTCTGAAGCACAGTACGGACAAGTGCAATGAGCTGAGGGTACATGTCTGGGACATGACTTCCCCGAGTCTCAGTGCATGCCGGACACCACGCGGGTACTTCCTGCAAATGTGTCATTTCCCGTCACATTGAGCTCACACGTGATGTCGACTGTTGGTCTAGTGCACAAGGATGCAGAGCAAGCCTGAGGGGCTGGGGTTGTACCCCATCTCTGTCCTCACTGCTGACCCCGAGAGTCAGCAGACAGACGCCACTTACACACAGGCACCATCGGATGCGCCCTGCTCCCACACTGCATCCAGAACTTGCGCTCTCACTTCTGTCTCCACCCAAGCCACTACTCTACACAGGTGGAAAGAGATATTGAGAGGGCCGGGGATTTAGCTCAGTGGTTCCGGTGCCTGTCTTGCAAGCGCAAGGGCCTGGGTTCGATCCCCCAGTTAAGCACATACCATACTGGGCGTGGAGACTCACCCCAGCAGCAACCAGTATCACATACCACAGTGCCGGTCGTGGTGGCTCACGCCTGTCATCCCAGCACTCGGGAGGCAGAGGCAGGAGGATTGCTGTGATGTGAGTTAGAGGCTGAGCTCAGGGCCAGCCTGAACCGCAAAGTGAGACCCTGTCTCAAAAAACCTTAAAAAAAATTTTTTTTTTAAATAATAATAATAAAAAAAGAAAATACTTCCCGGGGCTTAACCATTCTCCTTCATAATGGATGCTCAACTCTATGTGTGAAAATAACTTTCTTTCCTTTCGGTCATTTTTTCGTTAGCCATAGCATGCCATATCAGAGAAGGGCAAACACAGAGCTCATTGTACTTCACCTCTCTGAGCCTGTTTTCTTTTCTGTGATATGGATAAGAAATCTCATATTTTACTGCAGTCAGAACAATGCCTGATATAGAGCCAGAAAAATCCCTTTGCTGTCCCTTTCTTTTGTCCTCTCCCTTCATTACACTTTTTTTTTTAAGAAAAAGAGATTTAAAATTAGCCGATGGCATTCAGTACATCATGGCCAGAGCAAAGCTCTTCGCCTCATGGCAAGTGGTAAGCACAGGCCGGGCGTGGGGCCTGGAAGGGCAGATTCCCACCCTCGGTTCCTCCGTTCTCTCTGCTGACAGGAAGTGAGGAGTTTTCCTCCATCAGCCCCTTCCGCCATGCTGTTTCTGTGTAGGAGCTGGCCGGCCATGTCTGGGTCCACTGAAAATGTGAACCAAAATAAACCTCACCTCCGTTAAGATGCTGCTATCAAATGCTTTGCCTTAGCATTAAGAAAGCTGATTACTATGCTTTTTCCTTGACCAAGAATATCTCTCTTAGCACTGAAGTGTGTTGATTTATAAAAGTTAGAGATGTGGGAAAATAAAATTACTGTTGGTACTTGTTTCAGTGAGGTTGTTCTAGGTGTCATGGTATTCAAGATGTTCTCACTTCTCTATTCAATTCTAGATTTCTTTTTTTTTTTTGAGACAGGATCCCACTTTGTAGTTCAGGCTGGCCCTGAGCTCAACCTCAGATTCACAGCAATCCTCCTGCCTCTGCCTCCCGAGTGCTGGGATGACATGCGTGAGCCACCACGCCCGGCACTGTGGTATGTGGTACTGGTTGCTGCTGGGGTGAGTCTCCACGTCCAGTATTGTTATGTGATTATGGGGGATCGAAACAGGGCCCTTGCACTTGCAAGACAGGCACCAGAACCACTGAGCTATATCCCCGGCCCCAATTCTAGATTTCTTACAGAAGTATTGTAGCTGTTAAATTTGTGATTCACTGGGAAGAATAAATTTCAGACTTGATGGTCATGTGTGTACTTTATTGATAGCAAGTTTTGACATTTCTAGTATATCATACACTGTTTAATATTTGAGATAGTGTGTACATTCATTTCATTTTTTAATACTTGATTTGCACAGTCAATACAGGAATAACACTCCTTTAAATACTGAAGTAGCACATATCTGAAATAAGGAAATGTTAACTCTTCTTTCCATTTCCCTGAGTTTTTTTTTCTCTTCTCATTTATAGAAGAAAGCACAGCTAACTATTTGGGGTGTGTATTCCTAGTTTATTGTATGCAGTTTATATTTGCACAAATATATTTCAGATCACTTTAAACATAAATGAATTACACTTGACCTTATCATTTATCAATGAGCCTTTGACCTTATCACTACTTAAATATGTACATTATGAAATTTGCCATGTGAATGTGTAAGGCCACCTCAACTTTTAATATTCTTTCACCAATTCCATATGTTGTACCATTTCCCAGCTGAAGTATAATCTGATTGTTTTAAATATTTTATAGATATAGTGCAGTCCAAACTGACCTTTGTGGAAAAAAATTTTTTTTTCCTTTATTTTCACTGGAATAGAGGAATAAAGTCATCAGGTCCAAGGCTGTACACACGATGTGCACAAACATCTGTGTATTGAATTTGTGTTATCCTGTGTTATGTTTCACTAATGCTGTAACTCTGCTTGTGTTCAGAAAATGAGTCTTGTTCAAATAGTGGACCATATAGCTTATGAGGTCATTAGACTATTAATGTATATTTAATCTGAGAGTAAGAGGGAAATGCTGCCCTCTTTTTAGGCCGCTGAGGTCCGAGGCTGCTCTGTCCTTTCGTGGCGTGGACCCACACTAATTAGTCATTCAGGTAGACCAGATCTCCTGTGGGCAGAGGACAAAAGGCTCCGCAGAGAGGGAGACAGATGTGACCCTCGGAGGGTGGAAAGAACTGTGATTCTAACCTCTCTTTTGTCCTCCACAGCACTTAGAAAACCCTTGATGATTTCAAAGATGAAGAAGTGACAGATTCATTACTGCTCCTCAGAACAGAGTCCCGTCCTCCCAGACCTGACTGACATCATCACTAAAGGTCTGGCCTCTGTCCCGCGTGCGTGGTCCTTTTCTCTGAGCACAGGCTCATCTGGAGCTCGGCAGGAATGAACACGCCGCTGACCCTGCCGGGAGGAGAGCGGGAGAGTCCCTATGGGGAGGAACTCCAAACCGAGATCCTGCTGAAGGCCTCAGTGTGGCATCGGCAAGTCAGCTGAATTCTTAGAGAACTCGAACCTTTCCCTCTTATAATTTTAAGGTTGAGAGTGTGATCATGATGTATATATAAAAGTCCCAATAAAGAATTAAATTTTTAAAAAGAATATGCGTTTTTAATTTTTGAGGCAAAATTCACAAGAGATACAATTAATTGCCTTCAATTTAAAAATTCACTTACAGGCCTGGCTTCCATGTGCATCTATTTAGCTATGCACATCTTTCTCTACTGTGAGAAACTGAAGGTGTAAATGAGGTTCAGAATGTATGGTAGGTATTGTGAAATAGGGAGAAGATGTTTAAAGGGAAAGTAGAATGGTGGGATGAAGGGGAAAGGAAAAAAAGGAGAGAAAAAATTTGATAATAAAAATGAAGACAAAGCTTATGTATGTGGGGGTTGGGGAGTTGAAAGGAAGGAAGAGGAATGGGAAAACAATAAGAATCAAGGTATAGCATGTACAGGTACAAATTCTCATTGAAGAATACAATCATAGTGTATTCATAAAATGTACTAATATACTAAATTTTTTTTTTTTTTGAGACAAGGTCTGGCTTCATGGTTCAGGTTGGCCCTGAGCTCAGGCTCATACTCACATCACAGCAATCCTCCTGCCTCTGCCTCCCAAGTGCTGGGATGACAGGCGTGAGCCACCACGCCCAGCACTGTGGTATGTGGTGCTGGTTGCTGCTGGGCGTGAGTCTCCACACCCAGTATTGTATGTGGTTACCGAGGTTCGAACCCGGGCCCTTGCGCTTGCAAGACAGGTGCCAGAACTACTGAGCTAACTCCCAGGCCCCCCCACATCATTATTACATCCTCCACTGAAGGGCATTTGGGCTGCTTCCAAGATTTAGGAATCACCAACTGAGCTGTGATAAACATGAGTGCACATATATCACCATGGTATGATTCTTTTAATTCTTTCCTGTATATACCTAGCAGGGAATAGCCAGGTCAAATACAACTTCAAATCCCAGATTTCTGAGGAATCTCCACACAGATCTCCTTATGTCTGCACCAGTCTATTTTTCTAGGAGAGAAGGCATTGCCTTCTGTATCCCCCCTGAGGGAGTCGGCTACTCAACAGACAAACCTTCGAAAAGTTTATAAGGTGAGAGGTGCATATAACTGTGCTTCTCTAGAATAATAAGAAACAGAAAGTGAAAATGCAGACAATTCAACTCACATGCTGCGAGTGTCTTTATATACAAGTCATCAGACACTGGTCAACCTAGGCCAGGTGTGTGGAACGATGCTGGGAAAAATCTGTTCTAACCCTTGTTTGAAATGAGACACAGCGAACAAGAAAAGAAATGAGAAGAAAAGTAGAAAAGAGAAGCCAAAATTCGATGAGATGAAAGAGTGAGCAGAAGGAAAGGAGGAAACTACTTCTAAACCTAAAGATGTGAAGAAGAACACGGGGCCTTCTGAGGGTGACATGAATCCTAACTCTCAAAAGGCCAAAAAGCAAGAGGAGAGACCTCAAGATGAAGGGATTTCCTCTAAAACTGAAAGTACAAAGAAGCAAAAGCAGAAAATTGTCTCTACCAAAAGTACAAAAAGTGAGGAGCCTTGTGAAGAAGACACAGGGGCTCCTATGCCCAAAATGAGAGAGAAAGAAAGAGAAGTGGATGAAGAAATTGCAGAGCAAAGCCCCAGTGGAGAGTGGGTTCTCTCATCCCACAGCTGACTCTGGTGATGCTCCCGGTGAAAAAAGGAACAGAGAGATAGAGCTGGAAATAACTGAGAAGCAAACACACGATGTTTCCTCCACTTTCCCCGTGCCTGAAGAAGCCATTAAGCTTCCGAGAGCTCGTGGGGTCACCTTCCCGTTTTCTGTCCAAGCGGAGACCTTTCATCATGTCCGGTGGAGAAGAGTGAAGGAGGGTACACGGACAAGCATGGGGATGATGCGCTCCTTTGCCATTGCCTGGACAGGGAAACTGCAGGGGCAACAGCAAGACAGGAAGGGAGATGCCGCCCCCCGCGCCAGGGACCTGTTCTGGCACGTCCAAGGCAGTGAGCAAACTGAGCAAGCAGAGACCTCACTGACCTCACTAAAGTGCCGGCAGTCTTTCCCAAGGTGGGACTTTGTCTGGAGGTCAAATCAAGTGAATGTGAAATGGAATCGAAACTCTGATTGATTGACTGATTGAGATTCTGGGTCATATCCAAGACAAAGTACAGAACGGACGCTGGATCTGTTCAGACTTAAGCCTGTTGTCCTTGGTGAAGTTGATCCGATGTTGGATGTGGGTTTTGCTGAAAAAGTGGAACAGTTTCATGTGTGGCATACAAGAAGGGTTCTGAAGACAATTCCCAAACACTGTTTTTTATGTTTTGTTTTGTTTTTTTGGCAACTTGCACAACTTGCCTATTCACCGTTGCTAACAAAGCATGAAATCTACATAGGAACAGTTGGGCCTGACTGATAAAAAGACTCAGAAAACAGAAATAAC
>PVIR01025970.1:0-24356 GCA_004026965.1 Petromus typicus | reverse complement strand
AAGGGTCTGGATCCACAGCAAAGACCTGCACAAGTCCAGCTAAAGGCCTACAGCTCAAAACAGTGTCCTCCATGAATCCAGCCAGAGTCTAGAGCCCATGGCAATGTTTCATGCAAGTCTGCGTTGAGGATCTGCAATGGGAGGGCCCAAAGGCCCCTGGTGATAGAAAGCTGTGCTTGCAGGGTAAAGCATTTGTGCCACCAGACTGAGGGATCTACACAGGAGCCAGGAAGAGATCCTTGAGGCCAAGAAAAGAGCTCCCCTGATAGAAACAGCAGCTGCTCAAAGGGCGAAGACCTAAGCTCCTCTTATGAGAACAACTTCACACCAGGAAAACCAGCTGTGGCAAAATTCTCCAAGAAATTCAGTAGCAAATAATCTTCCCTTCCAGTTCTCTTATGCTATTGGCAACAATCCTTGGGTTGCTCATGTCCCTATGTTCGGTATTTCCAAAGCACATTGTTCTCTGTTTTTTTGCCACATCAGAGGTTTTCTAGTGTAAGCAAAGGTGAATTTAACTCCACATATGTTTGTCATTATTCATATGCTTAGACTTACTCTTATGCTCTCTCTGTTCTCTGGAGTATTCTTGTTGTTGCTGTTACCTCAACCATCTGCTGATCTTTTGCTTTGCATTTGCATCTCTAAATGAGCAGCTCTTGTTTTCCAGGAGCTGTGATAGGTTTCTCCAGATCCCTTTGGTTTGGCCGTGTCTCTCTCGGCCATCACGGCCCTCAGAACTCTCCCCGGGGTGCATTGCTTCTCCATGGGACGCCTCTTGAGGATATGGGTGCCGGGTCACTCCTGTTTTTCTAACTCAGTCACTGGGATTGCTGTCCAAATTAATTATTCTCTCGACTGCCCCCAGGCTCTGTCCAGTTCTACGTTCCCATTTATTCTGTTCTGCAGTGTCAGTGGAGGCGTGGGCTTTCTCGTGCACATATTTTGTTTTTTCTCCACTCTTGATACCTCAGCCCCACTGGTCCGCTGATGGTGCCAATCTGAGTACAAAGACCCACATTCTGCCCACATAAGGGGCCCGAGTGCAGATCGGTTCCCCAGTCTAGTCATTATTTAAGTTACCCACTCACTGGGGTAGTTTCATCTCTGGCTTCCAGCCACAGCATTACTAACCTGCTCTGAAAAAGTCACACTGACCTTTTTCATAAAATATAAATTCTATTTACATTTTTTTTTCTGGCACAAACCCCCGGTGTTGACTATGATCATAATGTGTATATAAAATGTACCAATGAAAATCAATTAAAAAATAAATTTACAATTTAAAATAATGACTTTCATGTTGTAAAACTTTAGCCATTGCCAGTAACACAAACTTCTCTGCAACTCAATTCCCTGCCTAAGCAGTCCCGTTCCAACTTTCAGTCACCCTTTCCAAACTTTTTACTAACAATGCTACAGAAAAGCACATTAAAATATAAGTTGTATCAGAATGTTAATTTGGCTCTGCACAGGCTGGGTTTCTACAGTATTGAGGACTGACCCAACCATTTTGCACTAAGCTATATCCCCAGATACTTCTATTTATTTTGAGATAGGACCTCATTCAGTTGTCTAGGCTGGCCCTGAACTTGCCATCCTCTGCCTCAGCCTCCCCGCATGCTGGGCTTGCAGGCATGTGCCACTACATCCTGGGGAGAGTGGTTTTTTTGAATTTCATAGTATGTTTTAAATATTTACCTATAATTAGTAAATATACTTCAATCCTCTATTGTTACACAGGATGGACGACAGTTTTTCCCCCGTATTGGTGCCTCTGTAGCAGCACAATTCCATGTACATTTCTGCACGTGCTTGATTACCACTGAAAAGTCAATGAGGAGAGCAGAAGAAAGGAGGGGTGTATAAGGGTTGCAACTTATGTTTAGTTTTTCCAAAGTACTGGCAGTACATGGATTGCATCTATGCTTTTTATGGTCGAAATAAAACTACACCCTAGCAATTTGATCTACTTAATTCCAAAATTGAAGATTGGTGATTCCTACTTTTAGGGGAACTAAAGCAACCCTACCACAATACAGAAGTCTACAGCAGTAGAAGTAGGGGTCAACCTAGGAAACACCCGGAGAGTGGGTGCTCAAGCGGAGAGAAGCCTGACCAGGAATTGGAAATGAGTTGTAAGTACTTTCAAGAATCAAAAAATGACCTAAGACCCTAAGCAGTTACACTTTCCAGAAACTTTACTTCTGCATCTGGCTATTGTTCTATGTTTAGTTGAATTTGTGTATAATTAGTAAACCACAGACATCACCGCCCAACAGGCACAACTTTGTTAAACTCTACTCTGCTAAGATGTCCTTAAAATAACTGAATATCTTAGCTTTCCTCCATAGCACTTTGGGTCATTACAGAATTTTAAGTCAGCAATTGCTTAACTTTACAATCTTCAAATAAACATGTGATATCTGCTTACCACATTTTTCTTCCTCTTTGGAAATACCCATGTAGTGAAAGAGAGTCTTTTTCTTAGCAGACTTGCCCAGGGGAGCTTAATCTGCTACATAAAAAGAGGAACTAAGTGCAACAGTGGTAACACAAGTTCCCAAGAGCTCAAAGGCTGCCCCTGCAGAGCAGAGGCTGACCTCATTTCTGGGTCACGCCCTGACACAGATTTCCCAGTCACAGGAAAGTTCAAAGAATTTTGCATCAAGTACAAGAGAACCACATTCCACCCACATTTGTTTGTGACAGGGATTCATGTTGTGACATATGTGCTTTTCTGTTGTGTGTAGTAGAAATGAGGAATCTCCAAAGGTAATCTTGAGAACTTGCTGGATTTACCAACACAGAAAAAATAAATATTGCTCAGTTCTGGTAAAAAGTTAAGTGGCAGAGAAATTATATTTTGCAAGTCTCAGAAGAGAGAATGTATTTTTATGTGGGTGACCTTTGAGAACAAGGAAATCACTCGAACAAAATTTAGTCTCAAGAATACAAGGTGGAATTTAAGATTAAAATGCAAGTCCACAAATATGTAGCTAAGAATACAAGCTTCCAAAATGAGCCAAAGGGGGGGAAAAACACATTACTGATGTTTGATCGGGTTAGCTATTCTTTCTGACAAGAGATAAAAGCCGCCTGCAAGATTTGACTCGTGACTCACTTAATTCATTTAGACGTTGCCAGCGGAGCAAGCTACGACAAAGCAGATCTGTACTAACAAGCTCCTTCCCGGCTGCTCCAAAAGGGAAAAATTAAATTGCTGATTTTGCTTTCTGAAAATGCACTCAAGCATTTGAGTATTTGGCTTCACAGTCAAATGAATATAAAAATATTTATTACATCATCACCTTCCCCAGAATGAGTGGGAAGACTCCCTAAGAACTTCACTCCAGATATTCCTTAGGCTAATAAAACACTGGCATATTTTCCATATATCCAGTTTATTACTGTAAACTTTTAAGTTCAAATCTTAGCCTCTGATTAGGAATGGGCACCTGGCTAAGCACAGAGAACCGCACGGACAAGAACGTGCTGGTGTGCAGCACAGCACACACACGTGGGGTTCACACATTTCTCAAGTGGCATCTGTGGCCAGAGGGAGCACCAGCCTCCGTCCTAGAGGACAGTTGATACAGGAATCTGCTCTCCAGACTTTTGTTATTCAAATCGACTATAGTGCATTCAAAAAATATTAAATATCAGGAGTTTCTATATGAAAATTCAGCCCTGTATGGCCCACAGTTCCTTGAACATAGAGAACTACTGCAGAGAATCTCACTGCCAGTGTCAGGCACTGATCAGCAGCAGCTCCTCCAGCCACTTGCAGGTGGGTGTTGCCAGGCCGGCCTCATTTGCCTTCCCTGCCTCTGTCCTGCATCAGGCTTGGGGCCACCTGGGCAGAAAGGACAATATGCAGCTGCAAGTGAGCATGCCTGAATGCACATTCTGTCACGGGCACCGCCATGACATTCTCTTTGTTAAACCTGGGTCTGGGGATCCTGATCCTACACGACTGTATGATCATGGGCTGTGTACGATCCTCTAATGGCAACTTTACTACATCAATGCACAGCAAGTCTGTTCAGAAATACACACTATATAGGGTAGATACTCATTCAGATAGGACACAAGTGGATGTGGGTATCACTAGCTTAATATCAAAGGACTTAGTCCTTCAGATATTACCTGATTTGAACCTCAGCATTCAGCCAGAATTTATGTATTTATAGGTTGGGAGGCCAAGGTGAAGTAATTTATGGGTAGTAAACAATTACTAAGTGACAGGGCCACTATTCACTTTTAAAAGTCCATATTTTATCAATTTCACATTTCGTAGAAGATATATACTTTTCTATAAATGAGAAGAGTCTTGTTAATCATTCAATTCTCAAAGGTATGCACTAAATTAATGACATCACTTTTATGTTTGTGAATCTATGGGGGAATATCAGCTCTTCTTCAAGCCTTAAAATCCAGAGAAAATTTAAACACAGCCTTTTTTTTTTTAAACCAGTCTAGAGGGAACAGTTATCCTTTCTTTTTTGTAGCAACTGTAATACAGCCACAAATCAACAATGGCTTATCCACATCACAATCATTTTCCCCTGCATGGTCCAAGTGTCAGGCCCCGAGATCTTTGGAGCTTATTTTCCACCCTGAGGTGAAGTTTTCACTCCTGGTACAAGGAGGCCACCCACTGCAGGCCAGCCCCAGGACAGAGTACAGAAGAACACACACTCTCCTCCTTAAGGATCTGATCCTGAACTTGTTCTCATTCTTTTAACTCCCATCATCTCCCTAGCAGGAACTTAAAGAAATAGCTGCATCTTTTCACAAAGAAGCCAGAGAGTGTGGTTATTGGCTAAGACGCTGTGTCTGGCTAAACTTGTATCAAGGAGGGACGCCGAAACCAAGACTTTGAGATAACGATCCATCTCAGTCATCCTTTCAAATACCTGCGTGAGGCACCAGAAATCCACACTTCCTCCTGTATGGGCACATATCTCTGCTTCTTACAACCAAGTATACCTGTCTTATTTTTGTTTCACTCTCAAAGTCCTGAGCATTTCTTAGAATCCTTCTTAAAATAAGATAATAAAATATGATATCATGCATCACCTGGCATATGGTCATTCAAAGAACTGTCTTTTTTCTGAAATTCTTAAAGCAGAGGGAAACAAGAACAACAATTTTCAGGGATACACTCAGCTGTGCAGGCACATTTACCACAAAGTGGGGACTCCAAAACTGGCAGAGTCCAGTTGCTCACTGGGGGAGGAGGAGGTCTCTGTGGAAAGTAGTCCGATTAAAGTCCGAGGTCTAACATTTTACAAGTGGTTCTGGAGAGATTGGTTTGGCCAACCAGAAATCTGAGGTCCCTTGACACCAGAGGGAACCAGGCTGGGCTAGTGAGGCTGCAGAACTCCTTCCAAATTGCAGCCCTCCTGCGGCCTGACCTCTCAGCGGAGCCCAGCACAACTTGGACTCAGTCTTCCAAAAGGTGGCTAACTTCCCTGAAATGAGTTCCATAGTCAGATCATAGAAGTATCTGTCGAACTCCTGGATTTAGATGTATTTTAAAGTACTGAATTTGAGGTCAGTAGCTTATCTGTCTGATAAAGTATGACCATTTACCATTGAGAGGAAGACAGATTCCCTCTAACTTCTTATCTTAGCAAAATATGTGTCACTCATGTGGCAAACTATGTAAAGAATTAGATCATTTCAAAACTCCCTGCTTAGCCCTATCATAATTTCCCAACTTGTATTTTTTCTAGTGTTTCCATTTTCTGTATTTGTTTATACTTGAGAATTCCTATACATGTCATTCTTTCTCCAGATTAATTAAAATATGAATTTCTAATGTACCTCTCTGAAATCTGGATGATCTTTAGGGTTTTTTCTCCCAAATTCAGTAATGTAATATTATGAAAGAAAAAAGAAAAATTCACATTTCTTGTTAACATCAGGTATAAAGACCATTTAGCAAGTAGTAATCAATGGTAGCAGTGATCCTCAGGTTTAAACAATCCGTGGGTGTCCATTATACCGGTACAACTAGAATGGTTACCATCAATAATTCATGTTCATCACCAATTGGTCTGCAGACTCAATACAACTCTAGTTCAATCTCAATAAATTTCTGTTGAATTTATAAGCTAGTACTAAAATTCACATGGAAATGTAAAGAACTCACAATACCAAGGAAAAATGAAAAAGAAAAAATTTGAAAGACCACTGCTACATGTTGTGAAGTCTTATCATTAAACTTTAATCAAGACAATGTGATACTGCTATTGACATAGCCAAATGGAGCAGAATAGGGAATTGAGAAATAGACCTCCAAATTTATAGACAACCAACTTTCAACATAGGGGTAAAAGCAATTGAGTAAAGGTAGTCTTCTGAATAAGTTGATTATATGATTATATATAAATGTTTAAAAATAAACATGGATCTATACCTTATATCATAAATAAAAGTTAATTCAAAATGTATCAAATGTCTATAAAAAGCATGTCCCATAAAAGAAAACTGGCAGACTTGGACTTAGCGAAAATTTTAAAACTTCTCTTCAAAAGACTCTTAACAACATGACGAGACAAGCTACAAACACATATGTGCACATTTTGTATGGGGTAGAGCATTTACATCTAGTATACATAAAGAATCCTTAGAATTAAGCAAAACACAATTTAAAAGGCAGAAGGAAGGGTGTGCAAGAGTTGGACACTACATCAAGAAAAGTATAAATAAGCCAATGAAAAAATATTCAACTATTCCTCAGTAAGGAAATGCAAATTAATACAGCTAAGTGATAACAGAGCAAAACTATCCGAACAGCTGAAATTTGAAAAATGGACCATGAAAAGCAGCAGTGAGGACAACAGCTGCTCAGAGGAATGTATAATGGCATATTACTTTTCAAACTGGTAGGAAATTTCTTTAGAAGTTTAGCATATATCTACCCTATAATACAACCACTTTATTCCTGGATATTTTTTCCAAAATAATTAAAGCCAAGGTATACAAGGGTGTTCATAGCAACTTTATTTGTAATAGCCCCAAACTACAGACCAACTTGAATCTCTATCAGAGGATGAGCAGATTACTTGTCATATATCTGTACAATGGAAACTACTCTGCAATTAAAAAGAATAAGCCATCCATACTCAATATCTTTGATGAATCCCAAAACAATTACATCCAGTAGAAGAAACCAAAGCAACATATTTATGTACTCATATGAAATTTTTTAAATGCAGGCTAGTTCATCATGAGAAGAATCAGGTCAGTTGCTGCCTGAGGTGGAGTTTCAGGGAGAACTCCACCACCAAGCTGCTCTGCATCCTGACTGCTGACCAGGGCTCCATCTCTGTCTACTAAAACTCATGGAACTGTATTGCCTCCATAATTGTCTACAATTAACTTCCAATATATACGTTGATATGCATTGTGTATAAATCAGAAATGAAAATTTTAATAATGAAAACATATATATAACCATTTTCCTCACTTGTCTTACTTCTTTCCACCCTGCTGGCCTATGACTTGCTGAGGTAGGTGTTTTCCCCTATTATGATTCTTGTGAACTGAAGTAAGATGGTATTATAATTATGACATGCATGCTTTGACAGCACTAACTCCATTTTTGAGCTTTCTCTTCTAATCCACACTGTAACTGAGCCAAGTGGTTGGCTGATCACCACGTGAAAAATTAGGCAGCAATATGCAAATAAGACTGGTGTCAGGACTTTTCCTTCCAAAGCTGACACCTGGAAAGTGCAATATTTCACCATCTGAGACTGTATGTACCAGTGTCTTCAGAGAACCACTTGGGATGAGGTTTTCTGTGACTACTTTTTGCAAGCATTCATCTAAAATGAGCCTGGCAGCCGCAAGCCCCAAGTGCACAGAACTTTGCTTTACAGCTGACAGCTTGAGGTCACTCCAGACCTAAGTGTCTCCTTGAAAGGACTGGTCTTTTGGACCGTTTGGACAATTTTTTCTAAGGAAACACTATTTGGTTTGTTACCAGTACCTCACACTCGGGTGATTTTTAAAAATATTTACCTATTTCACTTATTTTTCTCTGGTTTTGTGTGGATTGGAATGAGCTGACTAGTTCTGGAACTATCTTTTCTTCAATTCACATGTCACTAATTAAAGAAGAAAAATCCTGCCCTCAGAGAAATTATAATCCTTGAGGTTCATTTGTCACCACCCTTGTTAGTCCAAAACAGACAAAATGCCAAAGAATAATGTAGGAAAGAATTTCAACAGGGTAAAACAAAGAGAGATACAAGATCAATGATGATTTTGTTTGTTTCAAGAACAAAATTTCTAGTACCTGTAAGAATGAATAGACTACTGAGAGCTGGGGATTCCTCCACGAATACTCTTACAATTCTATGATAAGCACTAAACAGCAGAGGATTAAATATAAGATGCCACGATGCCGATATTATAGATTACCTTGTGAGAGAGGCCCTCAACAAGACCACACTCAGTTTCAGAGTTTCCCAAGAAAATAATCATCAACACCAAAAACCAGAGAGATAGGCAAGATCTGCTTCCTATAAAGAGAACTGAAATTCTTCATGGGTAAATTCTCTTTACGATGATACATCAATGAGAAAAAAAACCCAAAAAAGTGATAGGTACTTTGGTTAAGTTTAAATCTTCACATTTTAGTAGAAAATACATTATTGTTTGCATTTGAGGTGTCAAAGCTCTAGGATTCAGAAAAACAATAGTTCATCCAATTATTTAGAAAATGTTCACTGAGAGCAGTTGTGTCGAGTCCTGTGATAAATGGTGGAGGCGGAACAGCGTACACGGGAGGCCTTCTCCAACTCTGTGCAGTTTATCTTGAGCTTACTCACTATCATAAAGCTCAGTCACCATGTTCTTTGTTTTAAAATATTTCAAAACAAGCCTGACTAGGCACCAATATTCTCCCAGGCCACTCCCATACCCAATGTCCTTAAATAAAAACAATACGCACCTATTTATTTGCATATGTTTACATATATCTTAAGATTCCCAGGTCAGACAGGATTCCTAGTCCAATTTGACTTACACTCAAATTATATTGTTTATCTGAAAGTATTACATGTATTACAGTGGGATGGGCCAGTCATAGTCCAGGTTCTTGGGTACAAAGAGGAGAGAATTGCTAGACATACAGCAAGTAGTAGGTAATAAGCAGCTACATTTTTTTTTTTTTTTTGAGACAGGGTCTCACTTTTGTAGTTCAGCCTCCAACTCACATCACAGCAATCCTCCTGCCTCTGCCTCCTGAGTGCTGGGATGACAGGCGTGAGCCACCACACCCGGCACTGTGGTATGTAGTACTGATTGCTGCTGGGCATGAGTCTCCACATCCAGTATTGTTATGTGGTTACCGGGGATCGAACCCCAGGCCCTTGTGCTTGCAAGACAGGTGCCGGAACCACTGAACTAAATCCCCGGCCCATAAGCAGCTACATTTATTAAAGATCTCTGGACACTGTGCTCTGGACAAACCCAGGCCACCATACAATAAGGCACAGATTGAAACAGGTTCCTGGGTGACAGACAGAAAAGCACTGCATGCAGGTCAAAGTACACAGAACTAGATACAGCAATAAAAATGGGCCAGGTGCATCAGGCTTTTAGAATTTTAAGGCCAGGCTGATCGGTTTCAGGCATATCCCACTGAATCTCTAAGTGTATCGACAAGAATGAATGACAGATGTTAAATCATCTTAGGGACATTCAGCACGCATGCCTGTCCCAGAATTCATTCTGATCTTACAAATATGTGGCACGTAGTGCATGTTTATGAAGCCATAATGAGGTGGGGGTAGAGAAAAGGTGACCAAAGGTCAGGCAGGGTGATCCACCACGCATGTGCTCTTGCCTAAAGCATCAGTGATCTAAGGTTCTATTTTATTTTCTACTTCTCTTAGGATGCCTTATGCAAGAGCAAAGTTGGCGAGAACTAGCAGCTAGAGAGGCTCAGTAGGATGCGCCAAAGGCAGAGATGTCTGGCCTTTAAATCTGGAAAACTTGAGTTCTCTGTCTGAGAGCCCTCTCTCTGTCACCTTCACTGCAATGGACTAGCCAGGGGCACAACTTCCCCCAGTCTTTACCAAATGTAGCTGTTTACTACTCCCTACTGGGTGTATACTTGGCAATTCTTTCCTCATTGTACACAAGAACTTGCACTATTGTTGGCCTTTTCAACTGTGACAGTGGAATAAATGTGTTCAAAACAAGGAGATTTTGAAGGAAATTAATAGCAATGTGTCTTTTACCATAATTTTAAAAAAATTTAAGCACTCACTGTGTATTCAGATCATACCTCTTAAATCCCACATTAAGATTTCTGTTTTTCTTCTCCCCAAAACCAGGAAAATGCGGAGTAGGCATGCCAAGTTCTCTCATTCTTGTGTTTCAATGTAAGAGAAGTTTGGGAATCTGTAGACTTTTGAAAGCTCTCTTGGAGACCAGTATCTTGCTGACTGCTGCATTACCCACCCGCACAGTAAGCTGTTACGGTCAGTTGCTCACCACACTCCCACAGGCTGAGACTCATCATCCCTAGTTTACAATAAGTCAAAGATGCAGAAGCTCAGTCAAAGGCCAATGAATGATAGGAGGGCTGACCAGTCAGCAGGACCAGCCAGGAGGACTGACCAAATGCATCATTCCTGCTGAAACAGAAATCCTATAAGCAAAAGATGAGGGAAAAGGTATACAAAAAATTTTCAAATGAAGCATGTACACACAAACATTTTCTGGAGTTAAATAATGCAATAATTTTCTATGAAATTAGTGTGTGAATTAAAAAGGATAGTCATTATAGAGGCAAAAAAGGATTACCTAGAAGACTAGAAGTAGTAGGTCAAGGGTTGGTGGTATAGCTCAGTTGTACAGTGATCGCCTAGCACATGGAAGGCCCTGGCTCAGTCTCAGCACTGCCAGAAACAAAACACAACTACAGAAATAGCTCAAAGTAAAACATGTGAAATCATGACAGAAATCATGAGAGGACAGTAAAGTTTGAGAATTAATTTACTGGACCTCTATTAAGAATTTCTGAGAAAGATATAAATTATTAAGCTAAAGATGGATGAAAATGTCCATGAGCTGTGCCACGCAGCCCAGTAGAATGGAGGCTGACGGGAACTACTGAGTGGTGAACTGGGTTGATAAGGAACAGACACTGAGGTGTTCCCAGGTAAATTCCTACAATCTCAGACTCAAAGAAAACTACACATTTTCAAGGAGAAAACACAACTTCTTTATATGAAAAATGATAGCACAGAAAAGGAGCTCAATGGAATTAAACAATTCCAACAATTAAACATCCACATTAAGAAAGTTGGAAATGGCTTAATAGTAAATTGATCTAACAATCAAAATACCAAGGAAAAATTATTTTTAAAAATACATTAAAGATGACTGTCAACGAGTTAAAACATACACTGCAGCTGCAAACTTAAAGTTGTAAGGGAATGTTTATTAAAAAAAAAAGGGGGCAGACAAAATTATCAAGCAAATGCAAATGAAAGAGTGATATACTAGACAGTGATTTGCCCCAGTCAGCAAGGGAGGAAAGGAGATAAGGTAAAAACACACAGACACACATAAAGAGAAAAGCTGGGGCCAGACAGGAAGCAGGCCCAGGTACAGCGCCACAGTCAGCCTGCTGGCCGGGAGGGGGCAACTGGAAAGAAGGAACTGGCATGGCTGTGCGCAATCAGATCACAGCTAGGACTAAAAGGGACACGTGTGGATTCTCGAGTGCGGCAGAGCAGTCACGTGGGCTGCTTTTGTTAGAAATGTTTGAATTGGGTCTTGGCAGAATTTTGGCTGCTGTTGTTACTGATTTTGCCAATTACTTTCAATCTCTCTTCTCCCATTCATTCTTCTCTTCTGTTAACATTCTATCCCTCACTTAGGCCCTTCTCTTACTTCACCTCTTCTCCACCTAACAAATACACAAATATATCAACAGCTGCAGACAGCCTTGTGGCTATTCTTAATCTCAAATTATACCTCTCTCCTGCTATGCTCCCACCTACCCCATCAATATCTTCTCAAAGCCCCAACATTAACCTATCTCTCCAGATATAAAAGACCTCCAACAGAATTTTCCCCATCTAATAATTTTTGTCTATCATTTATATCTCTTCTCCTATGATTTACACTCCTCCCCCATCTCTGCTCTTCTTCCTTCCCATCTCAGACTGTTAATAATTACATAGTCTAGGCTGTAGATGGTATCAGTAAAGGGAATACGTGTAAATGCATGACTCTAACATATGTAAGTGATATGCAACCAGATCTGTTGATACTGTTATAATCAGTCATAATTCCTTCCCTACAACACAGTAGCAGGGTCCAAACCATTAAAGTTAAATAGCTGAAAGGATGAAAATATCTCTGAATAATAAATCCAGGACTAAATTACTGGAAGGCAGAATCTAATTAAAGAACTCTTCATTATTCAGTTACAAAATCTTCTCCTTCCACATGACCTCAACTCTTTGTACCAAAGAAAAAATATACACACACACAGAGGAATATGGGGAAACAAGGCAAACGGTCTCCCAAGTTTCCAACTCAACCAAGACAAATCCAGGGGGCACAATGAACAGGAAAGTAAAGATCAGGTAGTCAAGTTTTATATATTGATTAAGGAAGAGTTAAAGAAACTTGGCAAATTCAAAGGTGTGACCCAAAAGGTTATAGAACTGTCATACAAAATAACCAATATGT
Source organism: Petromus typicus (assembly GCA_004026965.1). Taxonomy (NCBI): domain Eukaryota; kingdom Metazoa; phylum Chordata; class Mammalia; order Rodentia; family Petromuridae; genus Petromus; species Petromus typicus. Next base: position 11,621 of record PVIR01025970.1, on the reverse strand, counting down.
ATATGGGAAAAAACAAAGTGGAAAAGCTGACCAAGACAGTTTAAAAACAGAAACACAGACTCCACAAAAATGTGCCACACAGAAATATCAGATACAAACATTGGTATAGAATTCATAAATTCCAGAAATGAATGTGAACACCACTTTTCTGAAATCAATGACAATGATAAACTACAATGAATTACTCAGAGAAGGCTTAGAAGTAGGAAGAAAAACTCATCTAACAGCTGCTAGACAACATTAACAAGACCAACTTCAGGCTAACTGAAGTGAATATCTAGAAGACAATACAAGGAATAAAATATTTGTTTACAGAAATCATAATAGAAAACTTCTCAAGTGTGAGAAGGAGTTTAACATAGGTAAGCTAGGCTTAGAGAATACAGACCAACTATGGTCTAAAAAAAAGCTCTTCCTCATCACACGTTGTAACTAAAATGCCAAATACCTAACAACAACAAACAATTTTAAATACTATTGGGGGAAAATCATATACAAAAGTAAACTCATTATAAGTACAACAGACTTCTCAACATAGACATCCAATCCAGGGAAGTCCAGAGTAAGTGTTTCAAGCCCTAAAAACAAACAACTTAATCAACCCAGATTAAGATATCCAGGAAATCCTTTAACATATCCAGGAAATCTTTCTTTCAAAATAGATGGAGAAATAAGGATATTCTATGAAAAAGAACAACTCAAGAGATTCATAAACACCAAACTAGAACACCAGAAATGATAGGAAAAAGTGGGATATAGCATGTACAGTTACAAATCCCCTATGATGAGTACTATCATTATGCATATGTAAGATGTACCAGTAAATGTTTTACTTTAAAAAAGAAATAAGATCACAACAACAACAACAACAAAATATCCCATACAGAAATAATAAAGCCAAAACTATGTGCAATCAATATATCAAGCAAGGCAAATAGATAAAATATAAATAAAAGAAAAATAAAAAGCATCATGTTAATAAATCAACAACCTTAAATAATCTCTGTCAATGATCTCAATTCTCCAATTAAAAGACACAAGCTTGCAGACTGGATTAAAAAACAGAATTCAGCAGTGAAAAAATTTATCTAATCCAAATAGATATCCTTAGGCTAAAAATAAAAGTGGAAAACAATGTTTCATGCAATGTCTTTGTCACTGCTGGGATAAAATGCCCAACATCTCAAAGTTATAGGAGGAAGGTTGATTTTGGCTCTTAGTTTGGAGAGAGGTCAGTGCATTGTTGGCTGGCTCCAAGGCAGGGTGGCAAGGCAGAGGGATATGGCAGTGGAGAAGCAGTTTATGGCAAGTCAGGTACAAAGAGAGAGATCAAGAGAGGAAGAGGGAAAGGGACCCTTCCAGGCCACACCAACTTGATCCATACCTTCCCACAGATTTCATCTCCCAACTTCACATCTATCCATAAACCCATCACTAGACTAATCCAGTAATGAGTATCCCATATCCATGATACAGCCACCTCCAAAAACCCCACCTAAGAGGCTTTAGGAAGAGTTCTAGAAAAAACCAGAATATAACAACACCCTGTAAATAACCAGAGATAACAATTTTACTCTCAGACAAACTGGAAGCTAAAATGGACCAGAGGAGACAAAGATAGCTACTCTATACCAGTTAACAATTCAACAGGAAGAACTAATATTTGTAAATATGTATATGCACCAAAATACTACAGTATTTATCTTCATAAAACAAATGCTGCTGGACATAAAATATCAAATGAACACTAACATAATCACAGTGGGTGACTTCTACCCTCCACTTTTGTAAAGAGACAGGTAACTAAAAAAATCAGAACTGACTCACATTCTTGAAAAAAACTTAGTATAGAGTGCTATACCCTCCAACAACACAAACATTTACATAGAAGTACACAAAACTTTCTTGAAAATAAACCACATATTATTCACAATGCCTGCTGCAGAAAATTTAGAAATACCTAGAAACTGAATAACATGCTACTAAACATCCAGTGGGTGACAGCAGAAAGCAAGGAAAATATTAAACAATTTCTGGACTCAAATGACAATGTCAGTACAACAAACTGGAACCTCTGGAACACAACGAAAGGTGTCTCAAGAGGGACACCGATTTCGACCAATGCTCACGTGAGAAAAACAGAAAGCTCAGATACAGAACCTAGTGATAAACCTTGAGATATTTGAACAATAATCCAATGCCAAACCACATTTAAGGAAGAAACTCAGATCACAGTGGAAATAAATGAAAATGAGACCAAACGACACCACTAACAATCACAGTGCACTGAAAACAAAAACCAGTGAATAAACCTTTAGTCAAATATGCCAAGAAAAAATTCTAACTTAGAAATGAGAAAGGCAAAAATCAGAGTGGACACTATTATAATCTAGGAGGTATTAACTACTATGAAAAATTGTATTCCAATACATTAGAAAATCTTGAAGAAATAGAGGCCTAGACTCATAAATTATCAAAACTAAGCCAAGACATAAAATTGATTTTTATTTTCATGTAATACAAATAAATGATAAAATATAAAAAAGTATTCTTTACCTCTATGAAAAAATAAAGTTTAAGAAAGTAAAGAATATAATGTTTACCATAATCTTATGACTGGCCAAAATGATACACAGACCACAAGTCAAAGATTAAAAAAAGGCTTTTACAAAAAAAGAGAGATAATAGCACAAAAAATTCTTTTTCAGGGAACTAAGAGAAACTAATATAAATGAAACAAATTAGCAGATATACTGAAATATTTTTAGACAGAATAGATAATTTGGGGAATTATGAGCACTTTCCCCTGTTCCCTGTTTCTCTCTTTTGCTCAACAGACAATAGTTAATCCACCACATGCTACCTGTATCTAACAGACAACTTGGTACACTCAGCTGAACTGAGTTAGCGTGGTTCTGGGCGTGGAAGATCCACCTGAGGACTGTTACCAACAGCATGAAGGGAGAGCTGGAGGGAAGATTGTGAGTTCTTGGTTTCCCCGGAGAAGCTAGATGCAGCTGATTTTACTGATATGAACTCAGCTGTTCTCATTGTCAGAGGAGCTCAGGTCCTCACTCTCATTGGGAATAGCTGTGTTCTCATCAGAGTGTCTCTGGCTTTTGCCTGAAGCATCATTTCCTGGCCCCAGGGTAGATCCCTCAACCTAGTGACACAGATCCTTTACCTGACCAGTGCAGATTTTCTTGCTTCCACCTCTGGTCCTTGAGACTTCCTGATGCAGATCCGCAATATGCATTTGCATGAGACATTGCTGTGGATGGGCTCTAGGGCTCTGGCTGGACTCATGGAGGACATTGCTTTGGACTCTAGGCCCTTAGCTGGACTTGTGCATGACACTGCCATGGGACCCAGACCCTCAGCTGGATTCCTCTCGTCCCTAGAGATCTCTTGTTCTCCTCTGCATTTGATTTTTGAAATGAAAATTATAAAATAATCTTATAAATCATGTGTCTGGTATTAAATCTATTCCCTGGCAAACCCTGATTACAATATACACATAGACATTTTGAGTTTCTCCTAAGAGTAACCATGTAACATTTAAGCTTGTGTATGATTTATTTCCTTAATATTCCCAGATGATTCTTTTCCCTATCAATACCTCAAGTTTATTTTTAAGGCAGAGTAGTACACTACTGTATATTAATATCAGGTTTTTCTTCATCCATTTATCTGTTGGTGGACATATATTTTGCTTCTAAGATCTAGCTATTACAATATATGCTGTGATAAATGCTGTCAAGGATGTTGGGAGAAAGAAATTCTTATACATCGTTGGTGAGAACATAAATTAGTACAACCATGATGAAAATCAGTATGTAAGTTTCTCAAAAACACTAAAAACACAAATTTCATTTGACCCAGCTGTTACTCTTCTCAGTTTCTTCTCAAAAGACTTAAAGTCATTTTATAGTGATACATAATGTTTTTGTTTCTGTTTGTTTGAGACAGGGTATATGTTGCCCAGGATGCCTTGAATTCACTATGTAGCCCAGGCTGACTTTGAACTTGCAGCAATCCTTCTGGCTCAACCCTCCTCAGTGTTGAGATCACCATAAAAAAATCATGAACAAACCAACCACAACTGATTATATTGAGAGAGCAATAAACCTAGTAAATACTAGAAAATTTTTAATGATATGATATTAACAATACTCCTCAATGGACCTGAAAGGGAAAGAGTGTTTCCAAACTCATGTCTGGAGGCTAGAATCTCTCTTATCCCACCACCAAAGAACCAACAGAAAAAGAAAACTACAGGCAAATCTCCTGAATGAACATTGATGCAAAATTTCTCTATAAAATATTGGCAGGGGCCAGAAAATTAGCTCAGTGGTTCTGGCGCCTGTCTTGCAAGCGCAAGGGCCCAGGTTTGATCCCCGATAACCACATACAATACTGGGGGTGGAGACTCACACCCAGCAGCAATCAGCACCACATACCACCGTGTCGGGTGTGGTGGCTCAAATTTGTAATCCCAGCACTTGGGAGGCAGAGGCAGGAGGATTGCTGTGATGTGAGTTGGAGGCTGAGCTCAGGGCCAGCCTAAACTACAAAGTGAGACCCTGTCTCAAAAAAACAAACAAAAAAAATATTGGCAAGTAGCATGCAAAGAATCAAAAGAATCATACATCATGTCCAGGTAGGTTCTATGCTAGGATAGGAAGAACAGTTCAACATATACAAGCCAAACATGTAATATACCACATAAACAGAAGCTAGGACAAATGCATATGATCATCTCAATAGATGCAGAGAAAGCTTTAGACAAAATCTAATATCAATTCATGATAAAAACCAAGAAGTATATAGCCCTTACCTAAATCTGACAAAAGCAACTCATGACAAACCAATGGCAAACATCATACTAAATGGGAAAAACTGAAATTTTCCTGCTAAAGTCAGGAAGAAGGTAAGAATGCCTGCGATTGCCATTTCTGTTCAACATAGTACTTGAAACAGCCAGGACAACCAGACAAAAGAAATAAGAGATACATACAGGAAAGGAGTCAAATTGTGATCTGCAGATGACATGGTGCTCTACAAAGAAGACCCCACATACTCTGTCAACACTCATAATTACCAAAATCAGCAATGCAGCAGGATACAAAAATCAACACACACACAAATCAATAGCATTCCTGTACGCCAGTAATGGTCTCATTGAGAAGGAAATTAGGAAAACAATACCATTCATAACAGCCTCAAGGAAAATTAAATACCCAGGAATTAACCCAGGCCAAGTAGCAAAGAAGACTGAAAAAGACATCAGAAACTGGAAAGATGCCCCCTGTTCCTGGCTAGACAAAACCAACACTGTCAAGATGGCCATACTTCAACAGGTGATATATAGATTCAGCACAATCTCAAAATACCAACAGCATTACTCACAAAACTAGAGAAAACAATTTAGAATTCATTTGGCATGAGAAAGGTCGAGAATGGCAAAAGCATTCTGGCAACAAGACCAAAGCAGGAGGAATAAAATGCCTGACTTCAAGTTAGACTACAAAGCAATAGTGATAAAAATGGCAAGGAACTGACACAATAGACTCAGAAATTGATGGAATAAAACAGAGGATGAAAACACAATCAGCTATTCAATCTTCAGCTTAAGAACTGAAAACATACATTGGAGGAAAGATAGCTTCTTTAGGAGATGGTGCTGGGGAGGGGTGGATTTAGCTCACTGGTTCTGGTGCCTTCCTGGTAAGTGCAAGGTCGCAGGTTCAATCCCCAGTAACCACTTACAACAATGCCCACCAGTAATCAGTATCGCATACCACAATGCCAGATGTGATGGCTCATTCCTGTAATCCCAGCACTTGGGAAGCAGAGAGAGAGGATGGCCAAGGCCAAGGCTTGCATGAGCTACATAGTTCAGGGCCAGTCTGAAATACAGAGAACCTGTGTCAAAAAAAAAGAAAATGGTTCTGGGAAAAATGTCTGTATGCAGAAGATTGAAGCTGGACCCATCTCACCATGTACTGAACTAAAATTGAAATGGATCTGAGATATAAATATCAAAACAGATACAACCTACTGGAAGATAAAACATGTAAAACTCCTGAAGTTGTAAGTATAAATGACTTTCTGAACAGAACGCCAATTACATAACAAGGAACAGCAAGATACAACAAATGGGATTATATCAGAATGCTTCTGCAGAGCAAAGGAAACAACAGTCATGAGACAACCTATAGAGTACAAAAGCTATTTTAAAAAGCCAGCTATTCCTCACAGAACTAATATCTAGTATATATATAACGAACTCAAAAACTTAGACACCCCAAAAGATATATTTTCTTGTAGAAAATATACCTTTGTCTCTCCTAATTCAGGAAGCACAAAATTATGTACTTGGATAAACATAAAACTGACTGTGGAAAAGAAAATAAAAAGATTTTTTTGAAGGTTCTCTTTCTTACTCAGACTATAAAGAGGGAGAAAAATTATAAAAATTTTAACATTTGGGAAGTTAATTTATAATTCATAAGAACACAGAGGGAGCCAGGTGCCTTAAATGTCCTTTTTATTAAAGAAGAACAAACTTAGTAATCATCAGAAGTTAGGAAACAGGAAAGAAACTGTTATAGTAAAAGCTGAAATCAAAACAGAAAATACAAACAAGCCCAGATGAAGCAGAAAAGATAAACTCAAAAACTGTTTTTTTCTTTTTGGGGAACAATAAAGAAGATAAACTCTGTGTGAACCTAATTAAAAGGAGAAAGCATGTGGCAAATACACAGGAGAGGGGACCTTCAAAAACACGCATCACTCAAAGCAGGGAGGCAGAACCACAGATCTAGGAATGATCCAGGGTTATGATTCTTGTGTTTCTATGGCTACAAATTTGAGGAAAACAAGAACTTAATCTCTAATGAAATATAAATTGCTTAAATTGCCAATCACTGCAGAAGATGTTGGGATGGTTAAGAATCTATCACAGAAAAGGGCACGAAAACCACATGGATTTACTCTTTAAAGAACAGATGATTCCAATGTTATTTAAACACTTCCAGGCCATGGGGAAAAGATCCCCTCAATTTCATGAAGCTAGATTAATTTTAAAACTAAAAGTATCTTATACCCATCCTGCTTAAAAATGCAGACAAAATTTTAACTGAGATATTAGCAAATAAACTATCTTTGTTATAGGTCACGTTCTCCATCTACACAAGTGAGGACATGCACTCGGAGTACCACTGGGTTAGAAGGGCTGAGGCCAAGAGATAGGGTAGGAGGAGAGGCTGAACTGCATGCAGAAAGTCACAACAGAGCCACAGAACCATCCTGTCCCACCAGGGCTCTGAGCCAGCCATGGGCCCAGGACTGCTCCCTGACGTCAAACTCAGCCCTCGTTACAGCTGGGAAAATGAGAGTCCCCTGCTGACAGCAGCAGAGCTCTACAGAATCTACCAGACTCCCAGAGTTACAAAAGACACCATGCGACTTTCCAGTGGCAGGATCTGGAATCAACTAGCAGAAATGGCATTCTGCAAGGGAAAGAAAAAGGGAATGACCAGGTCACCAGCCCTGGGCCTGGGGAACAGGGAGAGGATGTACTTGGCACCTGTCACATAACTGCACTGATACTCTTGTGCATTTCTCTGATCTCTCTGGTGAAGGAACCATCAATCACGTGACAGGGAGGATGAAGGGGAGGCCAACCGAGATGACTCCCTCCTGCACACCACCATGTTGGCTGCCCGAGATGTGACGCTGAAGCACAAGGCATGAGGTGTCACCACCCTACAAATCAAACTGAGCCCTCAATACAGAACTGGATCGAGACCTGGACCTGAGCCCTTGCTCACTAGATGTCACAAATGGGCAAATTATTAGAATGTTACCATCTGCCAGCCCCTGCAGGAAGCGTGGTCACCATGATCACTGTGAACAAGATCCTGCAAAGTATCTCCTGCTCATAATTTGCTTTTGTTTTACCCAGAAAATATTGTAAGAACAGAATTTACCCCTGTTCTCAAGTGTGCTTCGTTAAGAAAAATGTGTAAATTCAAGTCAAATTTTAAAATGTATTAATATCACATGATATCAGATGCTGCAAAGGTATTTGCTAATTATCTTAATTACTGGCTATCTGATGTAGCTGTAGTTTTACTTATTGCAGATACATGAATATTTCATGTCATCTACACTTTTTTCTTTCTTCTTTGTGTTCTCTCTCCCCACATATCAACCTCAGTATAGTAAGCAGGAAAAAAATAATTATAATATCCTGGCCCTGAGTAGAAAAATTTGTCCCAGATTTGTTTCAGGAAGCAGCAGCCTGCACTACCAGGTTTGCAATAGACATGTGTTGGAGCATTTTTAATTTAATTAAACATGTTTATCTCTGTAGTCATTCTCCTGCTTTCCATTTAACAAACCATCAATATTCCTTAGAGTTAACTCTGAAAGGATAAAAATAAAAGTAAATAAGTAAAAGCTTTTTTAAAAAATCACCAAAATGCGACCATATGTCCAAAGAGAACGCGTGGATCCTGGTAGGGGACTGTAAGTATAGATGCATCAACACCTGTTTGTCAGCGAGTTGAATCAGGTCCAGACATTTGCAGCCCATCCACCTTTCTTAGGAGCGAACAATTCCCCAACACACCTCCCCTCCCTTACTAACAATACGACAAATTTAAACCAAAAAATAAAATGTAGTAAGTGCCAAAATTCAAATTTGAAAAGTTTAAAATGTATAAAGTATGAAATCTTACATTTTTTAGAAACTAGGTCTCTTACAGATAGATAGCCACACATATTTGTAATTAATCTGGACGCTCACCTTTGCAGATCCATCTGGAAGCTTTATGGACAGAAAACCTCAGCCGCCCGCAGCACTCAAGGCTTCTAAGACTGAGAGGAACAAGCGAGGAGAGTTACCTGCCGGAGCCACAGCTCACAGTTTACAGGAGTCAGCACTCAGGGAACTCGCTCATTCTGCGGTCATGAGGTGGAATGGCGGAAGAGGCTTTGACTTCCTGATACGCATGCGCACTTGCTCCGGCACAGGTGTAGGGCTTTGAGGCTACCTGTTAGAGTTAACGAACAGGATTGACATCACCTGCTTGCCACGCACTAGTTGTAGCAAGCTGGTGCAGAAAGAAGCGCTAAGGCCTGCTTTTCTGACTTAAGGTTCTAGATATGATTCCAGTCAACAGTCTGGCCAAGGTAGCTTTTATTTTCTATTGTAGAAATTCAGGGAGATTCAAATGTTAATAGAAGTTTTCCTGTAAATATCAAATCAGAACCAAGAATCCAATAGAACTTCACGTTTAACGACTACACCAATCTCAAAATAGATGAACTCCATGTAAGATTAATTGCTAAGTTTTAGCAATTAAGTACTTTTCCTCTAGATGGTGTAGAAACGAGCGCTAAAATTTTCTCTGATTTTCTTTTTTTAATATTTTCAATTCTAAAAAACCCATTTTTAAGTTGGTCCCTTAAATATACATACATGTATATCTTTTGGGTAATATTTAGTAAAATGTTAATCACCTGACACTTTCTCTAGTATTGGTTTTATATGATACAGTACAAGATAGACCTAAAACTATCTGAGATATACAATATTTAGAAGGAAATCTTCTCTAAAGAAACTTTAAGGATCAAGGAAAAAAACAAGTCTTTACTTTTTTATTATTTGTTGTTGTTTGCTTGATTTGAGGAGGGAAAAAAGAAAAACATTTTTATGAAATAGAAAAACTCAGGTATTTATTTCAAGTTGTTAACTTAGTGACTGGATTGGACACAGGATTAGGTGAGCTCTGGGGTCCTCACCTAACTCCATGACGTGCCTCAAGTTCTTCAAGATACTCTTCACATGATGTTCTTCCACTGACAGCAGAAACATTTCTAAAGAAATGTAAATAATTCTGAAGTTCAACAGATCTCCAATTCTTTATACAAAACAGATTTATTTTGGACTTTAAGATAATTAATTTCAAATTTTCCATCCATTTGGTGGTGCTTTCCCAAGCCTTTTATTTCTTATTGTTTTAACTCTCCATGAGTTATTTGGAGAAAAATATTTAACAATATTTAACTACAAAGAAGTACTTAGACGGTGTTTGCATAAATTTTATGTTCTAATGATTTTTTAATTTCTTTTAAAAATCAGTCATATGCCTCTCTCTTGCCAGCTGGCCTAATAACCAAGGTAGATTTAGTTAAGTTGCAATGTTAAAACAGCCAAAGCTTATAGAAAGTAAGAAGGAAAAAACAGAAATAACGTACATAGCTAGAGAAAGAAAAGTTAAAGGGAAGGTAGGGAAAATGGGAAAAAATAAGAATCAAGATATGTCATGTTCAGGTGCAAATTCTCAAGGATGAATGTGATCACAAAGTGTACCTAACATGTACCAATACATTCAATTTAAAAATACTTTCATAAACATGATTTCCTTTTGTTTCCATTTCATTTCTTTAAAAACAAACAACCCTTATGTTTCTAATAAAAATCACATTAAGTGGCACTGAATGATCAAAGAAGTATCGAAATGGATGTTTAGTAAGGGTCACCTGCAAAATTTCTAACCTCAATTTTATACCAAAAATATTTACATCTGTCCCAGGAGGACTTTTGTGGCTACACCTGCACAGTCATAATGTAATATCGAGTGAGATCATTTTATTAGTCATGATCACCCAAAATTCATCAATAGTTGAGTTTTATTTCCATGTCCAAATCAATCCCTTTCCTTTCACCGTGTAGTTGTTTGGGTCCTGTTCTTTTGGTATGACACATAATCCTTCTACATGCACACAATAAATACAGGGAATTTCTTCTCCTTGGCAGTGCTAGATTTTTATGTAAGAAAAACATAAGGTAGCAATTGGCTTGAAAGTGGGGATGAGGGAAGCAATAGTGTTGTACTTAGTTGTACACGTATGCTACCTGAGGGTCAGATTAGAGGAATGTCTGAGTGTCTGTTGGATCGTGTGAAAATGAGACATTACCCGGGCTAGTAGAAATCAAGACTCCTATGGAGGTGTCATGATATTCTTTGAGGTTATACTCCCAGAGTAGAGTCTAACTAAATTATGACATCATAGATAGAGGGCAGGGAGGACATAGAATATGGGTGATAGGAACTACAGGATTCCATTCGATACTTCTAAATAAGGTGCATCTGTTTGGAAGAGATTGATTATTCATTAATGCTTCAACTTAAGTACCAGATAAAGGAAGCAGCATAAATGAGAGGTTTTATTCTTCAGTAATGAGAAATATACTGATTCAGGATATATCTATGAAGCTGATAGTAAAAGCTTTCCCTTACCCATATATAGCACAGACATACAAATCTTGGTATTGTTTCAAGGGGTCTCATCCAAGGCCATCTTGCTCCCAATATAAAAGAATAATATCCCCATTTTCTTTCGTTTCTAAGGGGTGATACTCCAGTAAATGCTGAAATGTTACAGTTTTAAGTTTGCTTGAAGATTTCTCCTGTAATGTGTTCAAAGCTGTGGCCTATAAAGCATATCATGGAGACACACACCTTTTTATGTAAGGGGTCATGTCCCTGGACTACAAAATCAGCAAAACTAACTTCCAGTTGAGGTTCTAATTTTTGATAGTGTAA
>PVIR01025969.1:0-24358 GCA_004026965.1 Petromus typicus | reverse complement strand
ACTTGCATTCCTAAATCAAGAAAGGGAAAATAGGGAATATATATGTATTAAAATAGAAAACTTTAATATATTCAGAAATATCATGTGACATGGTAAAATTTTTGAGTCGCTTTCTATGCCATTTTTCCAACTAGAGAAAAAAGCATCCATTTCTCCATCAGTACCTTTTCATTTAATAATTCACCCAAATGGAGAGAAAAATGGCATTTGTGTAGAGGCCAGGACATCTCTCATTCCACTAAAGGGGCTTGCAGGTCTGTCGCGGACCGTTCAGGGCTCCGTCATTAGTCTGGCGACAGTAAGTGTATTTTGGCCAATTTCACTGGCTGCCGCTCGGCTCCTGCTCATACATATGCAGAGGACCGAATTCAATATCAGGGTGGACAGTTTATGAGTGCTTATATTTGTGCACCACCCACATACAATTAAACCTGCAAAGAAGCGAAGGATATTCTCCATTGCGAAGTGAAAATCCCCTTCTCCGCCACCCCTCACTTTTTCCAGATTACCTATTCCAAGGCTGGAGCACTCACAACCCAAAACCAGGAAAGGAGAAGCCATTTTTCAGAACCTGAAATGTTCCTTTGATTTCAGCTCTACCATGAGCAAGATTTTTTCCTTCTGAGTCTTTCTACCTCATGTCACAAACAGTTTATGCAAAATACAAAAAGTGTAAAAAAAACCCGGATCACGTGCAGCCACCCAGCAGGGAGAAGGCATGACTGTGGGTGTCAACTTCTACATTTAAAAATTTGACGTAGAGTTGAAAGACACAATCAAAAACATATCATAATTGTATGTTATATGTTGTGAAATAGAAAACAATCAAAGCAAAATAGGATGAAGGGGGAAAATAGTGAGATTATAACAAAAAAGAAAGGAAACAAATTTTATGTATATGGGCGTGTGGTAGGGTGGGTAGGGCTATGGGAAAAAATGAGAATTAAGTTATGTGTTATACTGGTACAAATCACCATTGTGGAGTGCAATCATGATGCATATATGTAATATACCAATAGATTTGAATTTTTTAAAAAGTGAGCAAAAAATGGTGTAAAGAGAAATGCTGCCACAGCAGAGACCTACCAGGAATAAACAACTGTTTTTAACCTCTCTCCCATTGTTTGGAGTTTCTTGCAACTTCCAATTTCCTATGATTTGTCTGTGGACATTGTGCTATCAGCAGGATTCCAGGTGACTGAGGTGGCAGTAGCAGAGGCCCCGGGATGAGAGTCAGGCATCAGACCAATCACCAAGGAAGGAGAGGAAGAGAGCTGAGCTAAATCTAGAAAAGAAAAGGACCTGGACCAGGTGAAAGGGTGAAGGGAATCTAGAGACTTAGAAATCTCCCCTCTGGTTTGAAGCACATATCCTAACCTTAGTGCTCATGGTGCTTCTGTAATTACAACTATAATTTATTCCATAGTTATATGAATGATAGATCAATGAAATTAGTGGATGGACTGCCATTCTAATAGCAGCCACTTAGTAAGTTATGTAAGTTGATGTGTGGCAGGGGTGAAGTTTAGGAACTGTGGTGTTATCAGAACAGTTGGAGGCGGGGAAGGAAATTCCGGTGTAAAGGGCCATTCTTTTGAGGAAACTTGGGCACTGCCTGCACAATGAAAGGGAAACAGCCAGGTAAGAGTGGATAGCTTTGCTACAGAATGAGCTCTACTGAATCCCAACATCATCCTCTGCTGTGGACAGACTGGGTGTTGAACAGAGCAGTAACCAGACTAGTCTCACTGTGGCAAATCACACTGCTGAACATCCATCCCTGCTAGGATGGTGATTTTACACAAGAAGCCCATGGAAGCAGCCCTCGCCTCGCTTGAGACTGACAGCTATAGGACAACTTGATCTTATCTGCCATATTTTTGAGAGCCTCTCATAATGAAATGCTTAAGTATTTATGTGGTAAAAAGACTCTTCTGTGCTCATTACAAGAAATCTCTCCCCTTTTATTTCCCTCGTCACTGAGCTTCATCTCCTATTCGTTTAAAGCTCTTGACAAGCTGCTTATAGTTTTAGCTGCTACCTATGTAGATATACACATGAGACACTTTTCTGGGTCTTCAGATGGATGGTGGCTGAGCTGACTCTCCTTTCTGATTCTAGACCCTACAAAGGTGAGACAACGTGTTTCTGACCATTTACTGTTACAGCCGCAGGAAACTAACATGGCCAGGCATTTAGTTCTACTCGGCCACAGTAGCAAGGCAAACCTTATTGAAAGGAATGATACCTATTCACCGAAAAAATCATGGCTGTGCTTCAAAGCCCCACAGATCTGTACTCTCTTCCTCCTCTTAGGGCTCAGCAGACATATCCAAGAAAGGCTTATTGCCCCAGCAAGACACAGAAGGAACAGGAGTTTCTTCCTGCTAGTATGTGTATTCATCCTTGGATTATTGTTTGCCATGTGAGCCCTGAAGCTTAGGAGATGAGACACTTTTTAATAGCTACCTGGACTAGGTATATTTTCCCTGCAACTACAGAAGTTTAAAAATAATTTTTTCAAATGCTCCCAAAGAGACTCTGATTTTCCACCAGTGCCCTGAGTGAAGCTCTCAAGAAAAATTATTTATGCTTTTCTCTATCCATACTCTAGGATTTCATAACTACCCTGCCCACAGTGTGATCTGTGTAATCTAAGTCACCTGACAGAACAATGGAGGCCAGAGTCACACGATCTCCCAGAGCCCTACCCATCAGATGCAACACTTCTTGTGACCGCTATTGACAGTCCTAGTAGCTGTTATTCCACCACATTCTGCGTTGTCCATTCCACCTTGCCCTCATCAGGTGTATGAACAATATAATCACAGAATCCAGTTTTGAGGATCTGTTTTGAAAGAGAACCTGGTTTCATTTATTCAGTTGCTCAGGTTCTCAGCAGCAGGAGTTTAGTGAAAAGATGTTTATAATAGTGTGGGCAAAGTTGTGCTAAACCAACATGAAATGGTAATGGACCTGGACTTGTAAAAGCAGAACACTGCTACCATTCCACTTGAAGGTAATGAGGTAAGGAAATACTGGTGGAAATTAGGGAAGATTGAGGTCTAGAAGAAAGCCATCCAGCAAGAGCCATGGGTTTGGGGATAGGAATCCAGCCAACAGAAAGGGCCTGGGGATGGAGTGCCTTGACATTTCTTCTCTCAAACCTCCCATCCTCCTCTGCTAGTGTCTCCCATGGGACAACCCAATCAGAAGGTGAAGGAGAAGAGGGCCATCCAGTTGCTGAGCCCAAAGAGGTCAACACAAGGTGAAATGAAGAGTTCTGGACCAAGACAGAAAAACAGATTTCAGTAAGGCTTTTATACTGACTAGCTTTGAAAGCCACAGGAACACCTGTATAGCAAGAGTCAATAAATCAACCCTCTGGTCCAACATGGCAGCTGTTTAGGGTATGAAGAATGTACAATGGAACCAGAGATCCCAGCTCTTTTTCCTTGGATCTTTTCCTCTCTGATTACTCAGATAGGAGGAGGTGAACCTCATGCCACTTCCCAAAGCTGAATAAGTGTCTCTGTGTGAACCTTTCCTCTATTAAACAGCCTTCCAGGGGCTTGGAAGTTGAAAGTTGCACATAGTTAGGAATCCAACATACCTGGATCTAACTCGCAGTTCTGACATTTACAACCTGTGTGACACTGGGCAAGGCACTTGATCAATTTGAACATTAATTGCTTGGTTTGTATAATTTGGAATAATGACCACTCTAACAACAGTGTTGCAAAGAGTAAATGAAATAATGGAAAGTTCTTAACAGGGATTTTCACACGTGATAAATACTCTTTAAATATTCTTTTTCCATAACTGACCTTTCCTTGTGATGCTGTACCTACCACTTAAAGTATGTGTGCAACTCCTTTTATGAGAAAAAAATGCGTTCCAAAATGCAGCTTATGAAATAAAAACCTTTGACTACAGTTTGTTCTTAAGAAAGACCCATATTTAGGCGAATCTGTGAGAGCCTAGCTCCCAAAGATGAGCTGATGACCACATTTTCAGCAATGATAGGATGACTGTGGTGAGGATGAAGTAAAAGCTACGTGACAATCATGAAGTAACCTCAAATCTATGCATATACCATAAGGAAAATGTCCTACAATGATAAATGCAAACTTATTATCCATGGTTAGCTCTGAAGACCAGAGTAGGATTGGAGGGTGCACTAGCAGAGAAAACCAACTCTAACTTATTTACCTGTGTGTTTAAATACTGCCTTTTCAATTAGGGTTCTCCAGAGGAACAGAAGAGATAGAAAATATATTATAATTATGTGAGGAGGTTTGTTAAGTAGGCTCATAGGAAGAGAGGTGGGAGAGTACAACAGTCATTCAGGGAAGAAGGTGGAAGTTGCAGAACAAGATACAGTACCACTCCAAGGTCAAAGGCCTAGGAACTCACAGCAAGGCTGTTTATGTGACTCGGTGTAGAAAGGACAAAGAAAATATAGTTTTGGGGACCAGTGTCCCAAGGTGACAGCAGCTAAGGTCAGACCTGCTTAGGAAGACAGACAAGCTTTTCCAGCCCTGGAACATTCCTTTTTCTTTTAACCTGTCCAGGCTACAAGCATATTGGTTTGTGCTACTCACATCCAGGGTGAATTTTACCCCCACAGTTGGTTGGTCTATCTGTCAATCATCCACAGACATGTCCAGATCTGTGCTTTACTAACCTGCTAGTCATTTGAATCCACTTGAGTGCTTGTATCTTGATAGATGTTCACACTGCTTAAATACTGTACAAGGGATATATAATAAGTTTTATATCTCTACTCTGAAGAGGCTAACAGGGATAGAAGTTAAAGAAATAATGAAGTACAGTGTAGTTTATAGACAGCCAGAACTTGTGAGACAAAAGTCTTACATGGAATTGAAAAAAAAAAAAAACTTAGTGAAGCTACTGAAAAGATACTCTAAATTCTTGCTATAAAGAGTCAACGGTTAAAAACAAAAGTGAATGGTCCTTCACTGTGGCTATATCAATTTGTATTAGTCAGCTTTCTGACACTGTGGCAAAATACCTGAGACAATTTAAAGAAAGAAAAGTTTATTTTGCCTCAGGGATTCAGAGGTTTTAGTCCATGGTTGACTGGTTCTGTGGCTTTGGGGCTGTGACAAGACAGAGTCCTCATAACAGGAGTGCACGATGTGGGAAGATGCTCATATCATGGTAATCAGGAAGAAAGGAGAGTAGAGAGACTTTCCAGGAGCATCACCAGCTGAAAATCAAGTCTAAAACATGGGAGTTGTATGGGACCATTCTCAATCCAACTTTTAATACCCCTGAGACCATTACAAAAGCCCAAAGGAGAAACTTGGCCCAGGAGACTTCTACTGGATAAGGCTCAGACACAGACAATATTTACCAAGCTCACACATGACTTCACTGTGCAATCAGGGTGAGAACTCTTCACTACAGGGAGCTTCTCTGCGGTCCTATGTCATTTGCCCTCTGGGTCCAAGGGTAAAGTGTCCACCTGAGAGGTTTTTCAGACATTTATTCATGGCTGACACCTGCTCACAGCCTTGCCCTCTGTGTGGGGCCAGAGCCAGCCATTCTCAGCTGCCTCTGGCCTCCAGCTGCCAGGCTGCCCTGTTGGCTTCTGCCTCCCGCTTAGCACTGCCATTAATCCAAAAGCCCCAGGCAAGCTGAAGTGAACTCTTTCTACTTGTTTATGTGGCAATAATCTCAGTGTCTCGGCTGGAAAAATGTCCTTGGCCTTTGACAAAGCTGCCTCACAGATGCCTCTGTCTGTTTTAAATAGGTCACAAAGTAGCCCCAAAATAGTATCGTCCACTAGGAGCCAATGTGCTGACTAGCGTATACCAGAAGATAGACATGGAATGATTTAAATCTGAGGATGTTTTCAACATTTCTTGTATCACTTAGTTCAAAGGAATGCAAAAGTTTTTAAGGCAGGATCTTGGATTGAACTACACAGAATAAGTCAAATGGAGATTGATTTGTGCAATTGATATTTTCAGTTTGGGGTAATTCTCCACACAGAATGATCAGACCTAGGAGAATGGAAAGGGATCAAGGGTTTGTGACCTTCATTTTTAAAGAAAAATTCTCATTATTGAAAGACTAATGTATTATCCACCTTTGAAAACCCTGGACAAGATTAAGGCCAGATCCTTGAGACTTTCGAAAGAAATCCAAGAGGGAATGAAAAGGAAAGCATGGCTCATTTTTATATGTAAAAGAAGAGAAAAATAAAAGCCTTCCTAAAAATAGCACCAACCCACATTTTGAAGCCTGGTCAAGCCTATGATGAAAAGGAACAAAATGAATGACTGAGAGAAAATTAGACATTAATGAAGGGTGGTAAGTCTGGCTAGTGTAGAAACAAATGAAAAGTGTAAAATTACTTCTGCACTGTGGGATCTGCCCACATGTGGAATGCTGGCTATGTTCAGGGAGCTGTAGAAAACACAACCTCCCTGTCATCAGGAAATCTGCCATCTAGACAAAGAGAAAAGAGAAAAGTGCGCAGTAAATACTCAAAGGATATGTAAATCCCAGAGCCAACCTGAAATTAAGGAGACATTTCATGAAAGACAGGTCAGACAGTAAATGTGGACCCGCTCAAGAACGGGGCTCTTTTGGATCAGGAAAAGACCCTTAGAGGGGGAGACAGGAAGCCAGCTCTCTGAGAAGGGGTAAGACGTGGGGGGCAGGAGAGCAGAGACACAGTCCTGTTTAGAAAACATGAAGAACACATAGAAAGCCTTGGCTTTGGCATTTTCCTACTCCAAAGAGCATTGGTGATTTTCTGAATGCTAACTCTATCCTTCATGGGTAACACCTACTTAGAAAATTAAGACTAGAGCAAGTTCTTCAGGGAAAGCCAATTTTTCATGGAGTTTCAAAAATTGGAAAAGAAAGAAAAAATTGGAAAATATTCATATTTATTAAGAATCTGTATGAGCCTGCCCCAATGTGAGGCACTTTTATTGTGTGACCATTTAGTCTTTGAAAAGGAAAACACTGAGATCAACAACTGTTTGTGGATGTACCTGCATCTAGCTCAGAGGACAGACTGGGCCATTGGGAGCATGTGCTGGCTCTGGAAACTGGTAGGAAGAATTCCACTTCCTGTCCACTGTCTGTCTGCACCATCTCTTTTCAGAGACATGGGAAAGAATGCCGATCTCACAGCCTTGCAAATTCCTACTATTTTGGCTTTTCATAAGGTAGGTATAGGACAGAAAAGCATGCTGTTTTTCATGTGGCTCCTCTCTTTTTGCCCAGCTTTTGAAAGGATTCACTGATAGACTGAACCACAGACTCACAGCCCTTTACCCTCACACCCACCTCAGCCTTTCAGGAGAAGAGCCACAGTAGATGCTGCTTGGCATCTGTCTGAAGAACAATGCAAAGAAAATACGGTCAAGAAACAAGAACTGTATAGACGGAACCTCTGTGTTGACTCAAAGGCAAATTGATAGCAGATATGTCTTGTTCTTGTGGTTCCAACTGCAGAACATGGCCTCACATGAGTGGGCTGTAGGCCTGATGCAGTGTCAAAGTAGAGATCCTATCCTGGCCACTCTCTGACATCACTGATTAGTGAATGGGAATATGTGAGCCCGTCTTTGCCCTGGGAGAGAGAGGATCAGTATCTACTGCTGTTAAGAAAAAGCTACTGGTGATTCATGAAGCCAAATCAAGTGGGAAGAGGATCTGGCTAATTTTTTTTCAGGTCAGCCACCACCAATCTTCCCAGAAATGCTCAACATCATTAGTCATTCGAGAGATGCAGATGAAAACAACATTGAGATTTCATCTCACTCCACATAAAATGGTTGCCATTTCAGAATCAGCCAGCAGCAAATGTTGGTGAGGCTGCAGAGAAGAAGGAACCCTTCTCCACTGTTGGTGGGACTGTAGACTCGTACAACCCCTGTGGAGGTCAGTTTGCAGATTCCTCAAAAAGCTAGGATTGGAGGTCTCATTTGACCTGGCCATCGCCGTGCTAGGTATATACACAAAAGAATTAAAAGATTCATATCACAGTGACATATATGCACCCATGTTTATAGCAGCTCAGTTTGTGATTGCTACATCTTGGAAACAACCCAAGTGTCCATGAACTGGAGACTGGATAAAAAAACTGTGGTTCTTCTACAGAATGAAGTGTTACTCTGCCATAAAAAATGATATTTGAATCATTTCTACTTAAATGGACATACCTTGAGGATATCCTCATAAGTGAAATAAGTAGGGCACAGATAGGTAAATGTTACATCTTTTCTCTGGTATGAGAAAATAAAGATATAAATGAGTCCTGGAATTGTATGTTATATATTGTGAAATAGAAAATACTCAAAGTAAAATAGGGTGAAGGGGGAAAAATAATGAGATTATAACAAAAAAGAAAGGAAACAAATTTTATGTATATAGAGGGGGTGGTAGGGTGGGTAGGGCTTTGGGAAAAAATGAGAATTACGTTGTGTCTTATACTGGTACAAATCCCCATTATGGAGTGCAATCATGATGCATATATGTAACGTACCAATAAAGAAAAAAAATCTTCCCAGCGACGTGTGGCCAGTGATGCTGACATAGTTGTCAGAAATTGCTCTACATGGCATCGGTTCCCATCCAAACACACACATACACACTCACACACACTATATATAATATATACTATAATACATATAATATATATAATATATATACCTTACCGTGCATGTGCACTGCATGAGGGAATACTGAGTATGTAACATTAAAATATACTCCTTTCTATTATAATAGTAGATACAGTGAAATAGAAAAATTTTAAAAGGAAATGGAGTGTAGAGATAAATAACAGGTGGGAAAAGAATGTGGTGGTAATAAAAAAGGAAAAGCCTATGTACATAGGGGGTGGGATGGGTAGGGGAAAAAATGAGAATCAAATCTTGTCATATCATATACTGGTTCAAACTCTCAATGCTGAAGGTGACTATGGTGTGTATATATAATGTACCAACAAAGATGTGAATAAAAAATAAAGCTACTTTAAATAACAGTCCCATAGACAGTTTTATTTGATGCCAAATCTCCAACTTTAACACTGACTAGTATCCTTTATTCTTTTCCCTTAGGACTTTATCCTGTCAGCTTCTGGGTACTTTAAAGGCTCCTACAAACTAAACAAAGACAGTCTCACCAAGCAGCAGCCTGTTCCACTGGCAGTCAGAGAAGAAACAAAATACAAATTAAAGCCAAGAATTTCTCTTTTTTTCAAATTTAAGAATGAGACCACATCAGCCAAAACAAGTAAACCCAGGCCAGTCAAATGGCCCAGCCCCAGCCTGCCCCAACCCCTGCTCAGGGCGTCCTGACTGTAAACAGCAATTTTCTGCACACTGCGTGGCACAGAAAGTCACAGCAGGGCTCATATCTGGCGTACCAAACCCAGCCAATGCACGGAAGTCCCCCGCCAACCAGGAAGGTGCATGGCATATTTTCTGCAAAATCTAAAGGTAGTTTCAGTGGTGAGAACTGTGAAGCTGATCCCCACCCACCATCTCTAATAAACACAGAGGAAGCTTTTGTTGAAAGTGGTAAAGGTTTATGAGAGTAGAAACCTTGACAAAGACATCGTCACCATCGCGAAACCTTGAGCCATGTCCTCAGTCCCTTTGCAGATTCCCCACCTGCTTTTCTTCACTTGTCCAAGTGCCATTCAATTATTAAACTGACTTTTTTGAGACAGGGTCTCGCTATGTAGTTCAGGCTGTCTTTGAACTCACTATGGACTTCAGTCTGGCCTTGAACTTTCTGCAATCCTCCTGCCTCAGCCTCCCAAGTGTTGTTTAAATTGATTCTTATTCCTAATTTTAAATTGTTTTCAAGGTACCCAGTTCTGACTCATCATTCTCTCTCTGGCTTCCTAGAGGTTCTTCTTGATGGATTATCTCATGACTGCAAGACAGATTCAGATCCTGTCCGACATTATAAGCTGTTGGACACCCAGGGTCAGCATCCACCATGGACGTTCCAGTGCCATGCTGAGCTTCATTTATTCTGGAGTCGAAGATGCTGTCACTGAGTCCAGGAAGCAGATCAGAAGGAAATGTGAGCATGTGACTGGACCCTTGAGAAAGGCTTGCAATTTCACACCACACGCAAATCGCACACCCTGTCCACCACTAAAATAAAAGACATGTCATCTACCTCAATACCATCACCTCCACCTTTGAGTGTGTCTCCATAGTTTCCTCTTTCCTATCACTGACAAGCTGACCTGGTGTTTTCACAAAGAAAACTGGCTTTACATTATCAAGAGATGCTGAAGTGAAACCTCACTACATTATCATATAGTGATTTAAATAGTACATACCTAATACAGAGCACATGTTTTAAATAAAACAGCCTATTGACATATAGACAAAAAACCCTCCCACTAATTCTAAACAAACAGCCACCAGAATGCCGAGGGAGACAGAACTGATGAAGCTAGAACATTCCTTTGGACTGAACCTCCTAGGAGGAGCTATGGGGTTAGGGCAGGACAGTGAACACTGCTCCATGGTATTAGTTATCAAGTACCCCGATGTCATTTCCTATTATGTGAAAGTAGCACACACCAAAGCACATCTGGTGAGCACGCTGGGAATCTTGGGGTCCTCACTATGGTACACCCAGAAGGAGCACTAGGAGAAAGAACACCAGACAAGCCTGGGCAGGAAGGCTTTCCTTTAGACACAACTTGTGGCGATTCCTCTGGATACCCGAAAGCACCCACAAAGGGCACCCTTTGATCTCCCTAGAAATTCCATGATATCAATGAGGTGATGGAATGGAAGATTCCTAAGTGAACTTCTCCTTGGAAACTAACAGAGGTAGGATAGATTCTGTTTCCAAAGATCCATGGACATTTCTTCATTGGAGAGATCTGACAGGTTTAAACACTCTCATCACTTTGGCAAGTTCAGTGCTGCTTCTTTCTTCCCCAATCTCTCATTAGGGAAAAATAAGACACAAGCATTTCATACATCCATGTTTCTTTCCTTTTAGATACCAGAAATGCCTACTCTAGGTCATGGAAATGGCAGGACTTCTAATGACACAGCCCCTTGGATTATCACTTTCCCAGTTCAGATCTTAGTTCTAAGAATGATCCTTAAAGAAATGTCTATTACATAGGTCCATATACCCAAGCTAGTGACCTGGCACCAAACTCCTCCTGTCACCTATCTGATCTGAGGTCAAGCAGCTCATAAACTGAAAACTCATTAAAACTACCCCAGGCATCTTTGATCTCCAAAGATCATGGTGGCAGAGAACACTACATAAGCAGCCCTTGTGCCCAACACAGCCCCATCCCTCTAAGTACCCAATGAATGTCTGTAAAACTGTAATCCTGTGAACAGGTAGACAGCTTTCTGAAAAAGCACCTGTGTCTGCCTCACCACCTGACTCACTGGATTTCCAGCTTTTCATCCACCTTGACTTCCACACTCAGAGCCTAACCACTACCTGAGACATAATGACCCTCATAAAAGGAAAATAACTAAGAAATCATACCATTCTACCAATCTTTAGCTTCTCCATTCCCACAAACTCAATTCAGTTCAACTGGAGGGTGTGAAAGTGAATTTTATTTTGTTCAGATCAAATCAGAGATGGGCAATATTAAATACAGTAGTGTCACGATCAATAGCACATTACTGACTTGTGGATGAGGAATTCCAACAGTTCTATTTGGCTACTACTCATACTTTCCACTACTTCACACAACTTGTTAATTAACTTTCAGAAAAAATAATGATATTATTGATAGCTACAATAGAAAAAATTCAATATTCAAGGGAAAGCTGAAAATTTAAACTTCTCTTCACAACAAAACAAGAAGACCAGTGATAGTTACCAGCAGAATGAAGAGGGCTGAGATGAATTTATAGCTTTATTTTCAACATCAGGAGAAAAGTAGAGGAAGGCATTTGTAAGGAATAAAAGAAGAAGGGTTAATTTCAATATGGCTTATTCAGTCTTGCCTACATGTCTAAACTATCTGCTGTAGTTTAGATCTCAAATGTCTCCCCAAAGCCCATATGTAAAAGACTTTGTCCCCAGATTAACACCATTGGGAGGCAAGGAGATTTTTAGGAAGTGGAGCCTGGTGAGTAATTTTTGGGTCATTGACAGAAGTGTGGGACCCTGATCCTTTTTTCTTTCTTTCACTTTCTAACCAGGAAGTAAGTCATTTGAGTCCACTGTCTACTTCTACCATGACATGCGCTGTCTCACCCAAAGCAGTAACACCAACCCTATCCTGGACTACAGCTCTAAAATGTGAGCCAAAATAAGCCTTGACTTTTTACAGTTGATTATCACAAGTATTGTTATAGTACTGTGAAGCTGACTAATACACACATGTGAGCATAGCGTGGTTTGCCCCATACCTTCCACAGAAACTAGTTTATAGCTAACATCATTACTGGTGGTGATCCCCTCTGCCAAAATACTGTACAAAGCACACATTCCTGAGATCATGAAAACTGTCCACCTTCACATATTTTGAGATTACGTGGGGCTTTTTTTCAGTGAGAAAAAAGGTGAGAGTGAGAGTCACTGGCTCTCACATACACATGGACACATGCCTATTATCACCATCAGACTATCGCCATTTAATATCCCGAACTGACGAAAGCACTAGAAATTAATGACCCCTCTCCTTGGATAGGCCCCTTCTCTTTTCCTTCTTAACTAAAACAGTTTACTCACTCACTATAGTCAAAACTTCTTTTCCCAAGAAGCTGTGATAAGCAAGGAATACCTTGCTTACTTGACGCTGCATATAGTTCCATTTTGACCTGTGTTTATATCTCCACAGATAAGTTTGGTTCTTATTCTTTCGAATAAGAAACTCCAAAGAATCCTTGAAGAAAATATTCAAATATTTTGGAAATATGTTTGATTTTTGCATGCACTTCACTTCCTGGATGACAACACTTCAGTTAGGAACTTGCTTTTGGGGAGGAACACGGATAAACAAGGCTGCACTGTCTTCACTTTACAGGATGAGCAGGATGCAAAAGCAAGAGGCAGACAACAAAATAATCAAAATCAAAGTGTCCTCATCATGTGAAAGTGCTGAGTGACAGCCACCAGCCTGCATAGTGTCATCTGGGGAGTCCTCATGAGGCAGAACCATCATACACAGAAAGTTCAGCATCCAGCTGAAAAGTCACTTGTACACATTAGAAAATCTATGACAGTTTGTGATAAAACCCTGACTGAAGGGGAAGGGAAGGATTACCTATAGTTGTGTCTCCATCTAACACTTCCAACTCTTTTACTCATTGAAATTACATAACTATCTCCATTTCAATGATGATTAACAATCACTTGGAAAACTTTATGCTAGACTCATGGTCACAGCACAATGGACAGAAAATCCACATTTAAATCCTGACAGCACAACCAAGTACAAGTTTCATGATCTTGAGCATCTTTCCTCTGAATTTCTATTTCCCTGTGTAT
The DNA here is from genome assembly GCA_004026965.1 of Petromus typicus. Taxonomy (NCBI): domain Eukaryota; kingdom Metazoa; phylum Chordata; class Mammalia; order Rodentia; family Petromuridae; genus Petromus; species Petromus typicus. The sequence continues at coordinate 10,864 of PVIR01025969.1, read as the reverse complement.
AAAATGTAAAGTAACAACAGCTCCTAAACAGTTGTGGTGAGAAGTAAGTAAATTGATAGGTCTGATATGATAATCAGCAATCACTGAGTATTCCTTGTCTAAACAACTGTGGTGTCTGGGATTTTCTCACAAGAGTCACAGCTGAGAAATGATCTCTGGACTGTGAAACTCCATTCACTTTCTTCAATTGCAAAAAATGGAGACCAAAAGAGTTGGAAGAAAACAGTGATGAAATGGGCTAAGAAAGTCTTCCCAAAGAGGGAAGAGGGAAGAACTTAGCATGGTATCAAGAAAGAAGTTTAGATAATTAAGAAGACATATCTTCTTCCCTTTGGAGTTGGGCTAATGCTAGAACCATTGTTCTTGGCACCCAATATCAGACATCTTATTCATTGTATTTAATCACTCTTTGTAATACAGGTCTAAACTTTCAGATGACATTAAGCAGCTCTGAGAAAGTGCCAAGAACAAAAATCAAGACTCCAAATTCCCAAATCCCAAGCCCAAATCCCTCTGCTAGATCTATTAAGACACCAAAGGTCCATTGTCCAAGTCCTGGTCAGCCTGGGCCAAACCCCACAAAGGGTAAGGTGTGGCCACTCTTCCTTGAGGAGCAGACATTTCGAGTCACCCTGTGGAAACTTGACAGCTAGGACTCTGCACAAAGGGCATATCATGGAGTAGGCCTTCTGGTGCAGCAGACGTCCATGGGCCAAGCACTCTGCTCACATAATAGGCTCCACATGCCGCCACAGCTATTAATAGCAGCAGCCTGTGTGTGTTTTGTTAAAGCCTCTAGATCATATTTCTTCATTTTGTAAGTCTATGTCCTACAATTGCTCCGTTAAATTTTGCCTCCCTTCCCTCCTCCTCCACATTCTTGGAAATTCATGGCCAACTATACAAACAAATGTGCAGGATTATAAAAATATTTTTAAGTCATTATTTGGTCTCTGGTTTTCTTCTGCTTCCCTAGGTGTGAATTTCTATAGTATCAGCTTCCTGGAAATGTAGATCTGACAGGGCTGTGACAAGCAGTAAATCTGGCAGAAGGGGAAGGAAAGGAAGAACCTCATGGGAGCAGGGGGCGCTCAGCTAAGTCTGCACCTTCATGAAGGGAAACTAAGCCACAAATGGCATCTACAAAGCAGGAGAAGTCTTTAGACAAAATCAATATGAACAAAAGGGAATGAAAGGCAAAACAGACTCAACTGACTAACTGAAAACTGAAACAGATGTGCCTGCAGGAAATGGAGAGACAAAGATAACTCCATCATGAAAAGCTGGTCAACAGGGATTGAGAAGCTGTGTGTGAGTAGTATTAGGAGCCCGGGCCTGGTGGGCCTGGTGGCCCACTTCCCTGAAGCACAACTGAGAGGACTGCCTTTACCAACTCCTGTGTAAATAAATGCAAGGTCTGGACACATATTTTCCATAAGAAGGGAACCCCACCTCATCTCATTTCCTACATATGTTCAGATGAATGTAAGTACTTTTTAAAATTATTGGAATCCAGTGTAGAAAGTTTGTCTTTTATGTGATTAGAAAATGGTAGATTGAATGTCAGAAAGCTTTGACTGTCTTAGATACTAATTCTCTGTAGGTTGGGGAGGGAATAATTTTAGGTCCCATAGAATGAAGCAGACTACACAGAGACATAGGGTCACAATTGTTCGTTCAGTGTTTAAGCACTTTAGATTTGTTTCTGTTCTCATTTGGTTTTGAGTAGAACTGTTTTCTAAAGAAATCTGTTCCCTGATCTTGGCTCCAATACATTCTCTATGGCATCTTTGGTCATGATAATCTATTTTCCTAATATCCGTGTTAATATGCTATGATAATTAAAATTTTGACTATGTAAGATAAGTGCATTAATTATGAATTACTGTAACATAACCATGCCCAAATGATTCATAATATCTGTGTACTGATTCATCAAAGAAAACTGACACACTTTTTTTAAGAAGCCACATGCACATTAAAATTGCTTTCCTTAATTCCTTGCATTCATATGACATGAAGAAGAGAGCTCTTCAGAACAGAAATTCTTAGCCTCGCTTTGGTTTTGGCTTTTGCTAAGATTGGCAGATTTTACTATATTCTAGGCAGAAGTACCTATTTTCATATGATCTCTGTAATAATCCTGAGTTCTATATTACTTCATTTCCCCTAGGATGGAGCCTGGGGGACAGAGAGAGAGTAACTTATCAAGTCTTACACAGCCTGCAGACAGCTGAGCAGGGCCATATCCACTTGGTGGCCTCAGCCTGTCACCCTCAGAAATGCTCACATCTGTGGCACAAGTTGAAGATTTCTAGAACCTTTAGGATATGATTGTAGATACAATATTTACTTATTTTATTGGTGCATGTCTGTAGTACACAATGATTATATCCTTTGGGTGGAACTGGTACAGTTACATGACACATCTTCATTCCTTACAGTATAAAACTAACTTAATCCTCTCCCTTGCACCCCTGTCATGGTACTAGTGTTCAGTGACCTTGTCCTGCTCAATGATGCCTTAAAAGCCGCTGTACTCCAGCAGCTCTGCCTCTGTCTGCACATCTACACGTGCTGCACTCCGACTGCTCAGCCCATCATGCTTCTCTCCGTAAAAGAAAGCTCTTCAGCAGGGCCACTCCACCTTCTCCTTTGCTCTGACACAGGCCCTCGTGAGTCCACTCCTGGCCACTCCATAGCCCCAGAATTAAAAAGAAGTCTCTGTATTTCAAGGGACACAAACTCACCTCAAAGTAGCCCAGGTAGAACAAGACTTGGTGGATAGACACTGAAAGGGAGGGTGCAGAGCAGAAGGCTAACATGAGCTTTAGGCTTCAAGGAGAACCAGAAATAATGAATGCCTACTCCCCACAGTCCCGCCTGGCACACCTGCCCCACCTTCACCTTCATCCTTTCCTGTGTGTCTCCCACATGTCAGCGAACACCGGCGAAGCTGCAGGAGCGGCAGCCCACAGCCTGGACAACTGGAAGAGTCCTTTTCGTGTGGCACAAAGGGAGGTGGGGGGACCCCAGACAAGCAGACCTCTAGATGCATCAAAACTGGCCAAGGAGCAGATGAGTAAGGACCGGAAACACCCTAGGATGGACGAGGGACAGTTCCCAGAACAGGGTGCATGCTTTCTACACCAGCCTAGATCTGCCCTTGCCTTTTATTCTCTTTGAACCTTCTTCAGAGCTTCTCCTAATGATCTGCATCCAAAGCCATCTTAAATAGCAGCCATCCCAGAAGGTCTATTCTGTCACATCCTGAGGCCTTCTGTGAGTTCCCCAAACTGCTCAGAAGTTGCTGCCACTTGTGGGACTCTTGTTATTAATGACCTTACATCAAGAAAAGGGGAGATGCCTGGTTCATTTGACTCCCTAGGCAGTGATGATTTGGGTCACGTTAGTAGCCAGTACTACTGAACACATACACACAAACACCTGCACGCACGCATGCACACACACACACACACACACACACACACACACATGCATGCAAAGTTCAGGAGCACAGATTCCCCCAGGAGCCTGGAGGGTCTGCACTCACTCCACTAGTATCCCCACATCCCAGGGAGTGTAGCATTAAGTAAAAATCAGTGATGGGAAGAGAGATTGAGAAGGAAAAGAAAGGAAGCAGCTCTCTGTTGTAGAACTAATTCAATTCTTTCGTTCTTTTGTCTTTTTTTGAATGAGGCCTCACATTTTTATCTTGCACTAGGTCCTACAAATTATGTAGTTAGCATGTAGGTGACCCAAGCCTGTGCCAGCTAAGAAGTGCTGAGGTATATACAGCTATTTATTATTATTATCCTTATGAAGTGTTTATACAAAGTCTGATGTTTTCACAAAACAAGGGGATCCCAAAATTATTTGACCTCTATAATCACATTTGATCCTCCAAAGTAGATAAAATATGAGTATTATGTACATTTTGCAAAAATGGAAGCTAAAATTTGAAGTCAGAAAATTAAATAGGCCTCTGATCAATGTCAAGACAGGGCCCTCAGATCAGCAGCCTATTTCCACCCTGGCACCTGCCTGTCAGTGCCCTGCGGAGCAGCCGAGCAGACTTTCTCTCTTTCCTGGAGGGAGAAGGAGCCAACCGTGTGGAGCTGTCTGGAAACTGCTGGGTGCCATAGCACTGAGAGTATTTACCCAGCCTCTGCACCAAGGAGCTCCGCCCTTCCCCACAGTTATTTTCTTTCCCAAACTTCACAAAACCATAAAAACCAAAGACGACACCTGAGAAGCAGCCAGCCAAGTTTGAAAGTCCAGCCCAAGGGTGGATGACAGGGCCACAAGACATGTTTCTTTGCAACTGTTGACTCAAGTCTGTGTACCTGGCTCCTTCTTTCCAGTTTCCTTGCTTGGAACTTGTGCAGCCCTTAGATTTATGCTCAGGCAGCCTGGGGTTTTATGGCGTGCTCTGCCCCCTTCCCTGCCCAGGACGCGGCACCTCTCCCTGCAGCTGTCAAAACCACCCGCTTGTACCCAGGCGAGTAGCAGGCAGTTCAGCAAGGGCACCTCCTCGGAAATAATACCCAGGTCTGGCCAGAAGGCTTTTCCCAGTTGCCCAAGACCTGGAGATAAAAATACCAAATACAAAGTGGAATGAAAAACAGAAGTCAGACCAGCCCACAGGGAGGGTGGGCAGGAGGCATAGTTCGGGACAAGGGAACAGCGGCTGGCAGATGCCCCGCTCCTGAATTTGCCCTGTAGTATCCTGCCTTGGAGATACTTAGCCTAAAACAGAGGAGCTCTTGAGACTGACCTAAATCCAGGAACTAGCTGCCTTGAGTTTCCAAAGAATTTTTTTTTTCATGACCTTGACTTTCTTTGTGGAATTATTAAAGGCAAGATGAGAGTAGATTGGGGGAAGAGCATGCTGGATGCAGCGATTTACAGTGGTCCGTAAGCCATAAAACAAGTAAGTGTATGTGATGTCATGCTTTGTCATTCATTGGAGCCTGCATGTGTTATTACTAATTTTCATAACAGCTCTGAATCACATTTATTGCGAAGGGCATTTTAAACATGAAGACATTGAGGTTTGAGAAGTAGCATAATTTGCCTGAATTCACACAATAAATGACACTGATGATAGTTGTAATTTAGGATTGATGCTTTCTACCAGGTAAGTTCTACTCGTACTCTGCACACAGAGCCTCTCCTGGTATCCCAGGGAATGGGCCACGATGGCTGCCATTGCTGACATCGCTAGAATTCCCTGCCTGCTCTTCAGGAAGCAGCCCAGTCTCTGCAAGAGCTGGCAGCTTTGGGAGCTGTCATCCAGAATGCCCAAGAAGGCGCTCCACGGATGAAGGAAACCTCACTCTCACTGGGAGTAATGCTGCAAAGTCTGCTAGTTTTTCCACTGACTAATTAGTTTCAGCCCTTATTTCTTCTTGCTGCACTAAATCAATTTCCTTACTTAAGTGAGCACCTTTTCTGGAGAAACACAAATTAAGACCAAAGAGAAAAATTGAGAAGCTGCACTTCCATGACCATGTCTGACAAAGTTTGGCCAAAATAGAATAAAAGTAAGATGATACCACTACTATCATCAGGAGGAATTTATATCTCTTGAAAACATTCAGTGGTGAAGATACCTGAATAGTATTAATTCCTGCTCTTGTTTTTTGCAGTTCAAACAGAGAGGGGCCTTCAGTAGGTATCTAGACAATCAGTAGGGTAGATTTTATGTAAATGGATTTATTTTTTAAAGTTTGCATGGAAAATAAATGTTGATGACTCTCAACCCTTTAGTATTTATTTTATCCATCTATAAAAGAGGAATAAAGTTCAATAAGTACTAAAATATCATTTCTGTCTTTCTTCCATCCCTTTTTAAATTAAAATGTGCTATGTTTGTGTGTTAACTCCTTACAAAGGATGTAAAAGGATTGCATACTGCAAATGTGTACTGATTTTCAAATTTTTAAAAGATGTAATATATAGAAGAGAATAATAGACATCGCAAGAGGATATGCAATAAAAAAGATCCCCTTCACAATAAATGTGATTCAGAGCTACTATGAAAATTAGTAATAACACATGCAAGTTCCAATAGAGGACAAAGAACGACATCACATATACTTACTTGTTTTCTGGCTTAATAAAAAATAAAAATGCTCCAGAGTATGAAAGGCTGGCAGATAAAGCTGTACCTATGTAAGTAATAGCAACACTGATGAGGCAGTAGAAGCACGCTCTGTGGTGTAAGACACTCGGAAATGACAGACCTTGTCTTCATTCAGACTGATCACCAGAGTTTAGGATGTGACTGTGACCTACATGAAAGTGCTCTATACAGAGCTGGGGACTGGGTTGCTGTTAAATCATTGTCATTATTGCAAACAGCAGGACACAGGAAACAATCTTGTCTTTAACGTGTAATGTTTAAGTGACTTATATAGAGTAAGTAGCAGAGCAGGGAGACAAAGCCAGCAAGTTTATCTTCTCTAGGGGCTTCAGTTTCCCTACCTATCAAAAGAAAATCATAACAAGTTCAGCCTTTTATGGGTGTTGTGAGAATTAAATGAGTCAATACACACAAATTTTCTCCACACAAGACCGGCACATGAAGTACGACTGGTGTTATTATTGTTACCAACCTTTATTCATCTGCCTCATTCCTCCAGAAACTACTCAAAGCCTAAAGATTTCCAGCAATTGGCATGGGGCATGGCTTTGTGCAAAAGATGTAAGGTCACTTTATCCAAGTGGAAAACTTCTCAACCAACATTTTTGAAGCAACTGTTCTATTTATTGGATAGTCATGTATTCATGGCAGAATAAAAGACTGCACTGAGTATATTCTTTCCATTCAATTGAAACATGTAGCTTGAAGTATACCACATAGTATTTTCAGGATAGAGTGAGAAAATTCCTGGAGAACAGAATTTGGATAATTCTTGTGATTAATTCAATAAATATGGAAAAGTAGATAATTCAGGAACAAAATGAGTTATTTAAATAAATCAGCAGCTCATTGTCCAGTAGTTCAGAGTCATCACCATTTGAGACACTACAGCACAGTTCAACTCTTCCCTTCGGTAGGTAGACTAAGTTCAAATTCTCCCTGCTCTGTCCCTGCACTCAGGCAAACCTAACTTCTCTGAGTCCCACAAGAAAGTGCTCAGCACTGCCCACAAAACAGATCCACCCATGGTCAGGACCTTAGAGAAACATTTGGCTCTTGAGAAAGACTCTCTACAATGTGGAGGAGAGGGAAAAAATTAGGACTAAGGAGAGATTAGTGAGAAGAAAGTTGTGTGAAATATGACAAGGATTTGAAGTTAAGGAATTAGTAGAATTCAAATGTGAAAAATCTAACTAACACCTATTGGTAATTTATAAATGAGGAAGACAGGGTGGCAGGAGAGCTCAGAGTTGTCAGAGATTTCTCTGCTGGAGCAATCCATAGTGATACAATCGTTATCAAAAACTGTTAACATAAGAGGAAAAGGAGGACAGAAGAGAACAATCAAGAATCTTTCCATAGGCATGTTGAGTAAGAAGTACATGAAAATGGGTAGTACATTCATGAAAATGTCTGGCAGATACTTGAATATGTGGGTCAATGACCAGGGAAGGAAATAGGCCAGAAATATACATCCTAGAGGCAGAGGTAGTAGAGTATGATTGCATATGGTACTCAGCGTAGATTTTGCCTAGAAAGGTCAAGGCTTAGGCTCTGAGAGGCACCAACACATCAGAGGGAATGAGTACAGAAGAGCGAATAGTAGGAAAGGTCTCAGGAAACAGCCTGAGTCAGAGAAAGAGACAGGAGGTACTGAGAGTAGAGAAGGAGCTATCATAGCTTGTCTTTAAGTAGGATCTTTTGGATATAACTCTTCTGCATAAATATTTTCCATTAAATACTCCTCTGCACTCTGGGAAGGACCACTGTGTCAGGGTTCTCTAGAAGAACACACACAAGTATGATTATGATATTATTGATATGATATGATATGTAAAGGATTTACCAGATGGGCTTACAGTGGCCACCTGCAGAGTCAGGTGTGGAAAAGTATGAAAGGCTTGTGTTTGTGCTGGAGACCCGGAGGATCCACTCAAAAGTTAAAGGCCTAGCACTCATTACAAAGTCCCTGTGTGTGAGCCCCTGTTGGGAGGCCAAAGGGCCTGCACTGGAGGGCTGATGCGTCTAGGTTGGAAGCCTGGAGATGGACATCCAAAGGAGGTGGTGAGCACTGGAGCTCTCCCAAAGGAGCAGAAGAACACTTTCTATTTCTTTCCTTTTTATTCCATCCAGGCAGTAAGCCTGTCATTTGATGCCACCCACACCAAGAGTGAGTCTTCCTTCTTCACCTGTCAGTCATCCAGTCACACCTAGATATGATAAACCAATCAGTTAGATATTTTTTCCTTAAACTGACAATACGGCTAACTATTACAGTTACATATTGACCATTGCTTGCCCCATAAACTTGGGTGAGTTTAGTAGGATAACTAGAAATTATCAAATCAAGTATGGAGTAGAACATCACACAGCAAGTTTTATATGAAGTAGTAACTGAGAAAGAATTTAAACCTGAACATAACTTGAAGCAACAGGTCCAGCCTATAAAAATTAATCTGAGCTACTAAAATAGCACCAGGCAAGCTGGGCATAGTGACCATAACCCCAGCATCTGAGAGGCTGAGGCAGAAGGATCACAAGTTTGAAACAAACCTTAGCTACATAGTGAGTTCAAGGCTAACTTGAACAACATAAGGAAATTTTTTTTCAGAAAAAAAAAGTAACATCAGGCAAATCTCTGGGGAAGAATTCCAAGTAAGCTTATATTGATAATTTTGCAAAACTTTCCACTCCTTACATACAGGCTGTACTCGGTATCTTCCTTCCAAAAAAGTACTGCATGGAAAGAGAGAAAAAAAGAAAAACTTTACATTGGTTGGAGAAAACTGGAAAACACTACCTCATCGAGGTGTATAAGGCTAACATCTACAGAGATCACAGTGAATATAGATAGATAGATAGATAGATAGATAGATAGATAGATAGATATAGATATATACACACACACACATATATACTTGGTAGGATCTATGAAAATGCCACTTCACCTCTAGATTCTTTTCCCAAAAACCAATAGCCCTAGTCTAATCATGAGAAGTCATCAGGCAGATTTAACAGAGAAGCACCCTGTAATGCACCTGACCAGGATTCCCCAAAATATCAAGGTCACCAGAAATGAGGGGAGCCAGAGAAACCATCATAGCTAAGATGAGTCTAAGGAATCTGACATAACTGGAGTGTAGAATGCTGGGTGGGAGCCTAAATTAGAAAAGGGGTATTTGGTAAAAACTGAGGCTATGTGAACAGCACAAGCCTTAGTTAGCAAGAATACAACAATAGGGTTCATTTGCAATTGTGACAAATACACCATCCTAAGATGGGGTGTTAATAGTAGGGAGGCTAGACCTGGGATGGAAACTTTCTATACTAGCTACACAAGTTTTCTGTAGATCTAAAGTGACCTTAACATAAAACACTTGGCTTTTTAAATGACACCAAGCAGATGTAAGAATATCAGGAGAATTGAAGAACCACAAAGAAAATCATTTCAGTTAACTTTTACCTGCACCACAGTTTTGTCAGAAGATACCCTGCCCAGGAAAATTGTCATGAGGGAGAAAAAATACAAAACTGGTTGGTCAATGCTTACCTCTGTTCTGGGGAAGGAAAAGCTATTCCCAACTGTTTGATAGATAGCCCAGGTATTATAACATGTTAGCATATATTATGGCTGAAACTCTGAGAAGGACTAGTAGGTGTTTTCTTCTAATATCAGTAAACTTTCTATCTAAATGGTTAGGGGCTCTTAGCAACTATAATCTGACTGCCACATGGAATGCACAATTAACTATGTCCTCCAAGTGTTTTAGGAGAAAAGAAGACCATTCTCATTGTCCCACAAGAATCAAAAACAGCCCAGGCACCTACCTCCCACCCTCTCCTCATTTCTGCATTTAATACAGGGGCTTTCCAAATGTGATAGTTTTAATTGCATCTTTAAAATCTCTATCACGTCTTTTCCTCTAGCTGTTGCACTGGCTGATTCCCAAAAGACAAGCGGACACCTCATGGAAAATTCAAAGAAACCACCTCAGAAATACTTCTGTTTGGAGATGCTAAACCAGGCCTCAATCTCTTGTTGATCTGGGTTTTCGGTGCCATTGTCAAATAAGAGATTAATAGAAACATCTGTTTCTTCATAGAAATGTAAATGGTCAAAATTCATTGAATGTTAGATCTGAGAGGAATCTTGGAGCACCTCAATCCAATTCGACTCCATCTCCTACAGGAGGGAAATGAAAATCCAGAAAGAAAGTCTTCTAGCTATGTGTAATCAGAGACAGACTTGAAGCCCTGGCTTCAAGAGGGAGAAAAGCTTGACTCTTAAGAACAAGTTTGTTCCCCTGAGCTGCGGAGCTAATTACTAGGGGATCTGCTTCACCATGTACAGATTACTCCAAATAGTTCTTTAACGACTGGCTACTTTACATGCATTCCTGTGGCGCCGCCAGTGTTCAAGACAGAGGTACACGAAATGGCCATCGTTACAAAAGAGGGATTAGGCAATCTGCCTATAAAACCAAACTTCAGTCTTGCCTTCTGCAATGCTTCAGGGTTCTAAATGAACAGCCTTCTAGCACTGGCCACTGCTCTTTGACTCAGTTCAGCACAGAAGTTCTTACCCCTTAGTGAATGCAGTACTGTGAAAAAGGAAGGCGGGCAGGAAGTGGGCCCCCTGGCTTGGCCTCAGTCCCAATGCCAACCACCAACCAATTGTGAAGTGACAGGTGACACTGACATAAATGTGTCACCCAG
>PVIR01025968.1:0-24255 GCA_004026965.1 Petromus typicus | reverse complement strand
ACAAGTGAGCAGGCAGGAATGGAAGGAGATTACTGGGGGCAGATGACAAATACAACCAGTTAGTCTATATATATGATGTCTTTTTGGCTGCAGTAAATATATTCTATCTTGAGAAGAGGCTGAAATAAAATATAGATGCAAACACATTTCAAACAGCAGATGTAATCGCCACCCAGGTTAATTTGTTTTCTTCCCGAGATGTTCTTCTACTTGCTAGCTCTTGACTATTGACAATTTCCTTATCTTCACATAGCTCCACATTAATTTAGAAGTCAACTCAGGTCCAGGGATTTAGCTCAGTGGTTCTGGCCTCTGCCTGGCAATCTCAAAGTCTCAAGTTCTATTCCAGTACCATACACTCCAGGTGTGGTAGCTCACACCTGTAATCCCAGCGCTTGGGAGACAGAGCCAAGAGGATTGCTGTGAATTTGAGGCTTACCTGGGCTGCACAGTGAGTTCAGAGCCAGTCTGAACTACAAAGTAAGACCCTGTTTCAAAAAATATTTACCCCATAAGTTTGTTATGAGATTTCAATAATTTAACATGTAAATAACTTCAAAATTATTCTTGGAATGAAGAATCTTTCAGAATATTGTTATTAATGATGGGGATAATTACATTATTGACTTTGTAGATGTAGTGCTATCCAACCCTTTTCAAAGACTACTGAGCAGAGATGCAGAGCAGTGGGGTGTGCGACCCATGGAGGGACTGACTAGGTGTCAGTTTTGGGGGAACAAGAATTTTATCACACATTGTTCTTTATTTTATCACACATTGTTCTTATACCTCATTTGCTTTTCTTGTTAAAGTAAGGGTATAAATGCCATGTAAGTTCTCCTTCTTTCACTTATTGACATTTTATATTATGAACACATTTAAAAATCACATAAAATAAAAGTGATGAAATGCATGAAAATGAATGTAATACATATTAATTACTTAGAGCCCAAGAAAATGGATTACTTTAAAACATTTGTTCAGAATGATGGGTTTAGTGTGCCCTTTTCTCTTCTTTCTAAGAAGGAACTAAATAGAAGATTTTAATTCTTTGGCTTGGTATTTTTTCATATCCAAGGATGACTAATGGGTATTGTTGCTGCCTTTTACATTTTCATAAGTACTTTTCAAGCACTTCGAAATCCTTTTTTTTCCCTGTAACCCTTCTTTGTCTTCCAGAGTAGAGCCAAAATGACTAGTGCTAGTCTAATTTTGTCCCTTTCTCCCAGATTGGTGGAGGGGGGCGGGAGTGTGCACTTACACTTTTAACCGCTCCTGGGTGGACAAATTCAAATCTCATGATCCTGAGAGGAAATAGATGCCAATAAGTCCATCATCAGAAAGATACTTAATATGATACTTTTCAAAGATATGAACATTCATTGCTGGAGATATATTACATTTGGGTTACTAAACAGAACATGAACTCTAAAACATCCAAAAACTCCTACCTAAAATGCACCACATGTGAACAAACAGAAGACAAAACTGTGATTTGGGATTGTGTATTTACCTTTTGCTATTTAATAGCCAGCACTGCCTCATAATATTTTCATAGTGCTTAGCAAAAAAGAAATAAATAAGAATTTTTGGTTCATATCTTAGTCCATTTCATTTTAAGGGGCATTTGTTGAGACCTATGAAGACAAGGACTCTTATTCACAAAATGTACTCCTGTTAATTAAACTAGCCATGGTGAATTCGCTGGAGTATGTAACTTGATTTTTTTTTTCTTCTCAATAAAATATGGTCTTCTCAGTTTTGTCTTTCTTTCCTTCTTTCTTTCTTTCTTTCTTTCTATCTTTCTTTCTTTCTTTCTTTCTTTCTTTCTTTCTTTCTTTCTATCTATCTATCTCGGTGAGAAGAGAGCTCATCACTTTAGTTACTTGTCCTTTATGGCCTTGGTTGAAAGCTAAGCCAAATCAGCATCTTTTGTTTCTTCTCACTGTAGAGAGTAAGAAGACAAGAGAGAATGACAGTAGGGGGTGTATGTGATTAAAAGAAGACTCTGTCTTCTACCAAGAAGTATGTTATAATCACCAGCACTTTTAATGAGCTGTACCCTCTATTCCCTTTGTGAGAACCCAAGGTTGTTTTGGAAGTAGGCTTCTGCTGTCTTCTTTAGGAAGATACCAATTTAAGCTGCTTTGCACTTTCTGTAGCCTTTTTCACCCTTATGAAAATGTCAGCTCTTGATTTTATTCTTTTTTAATATTAAAGAATTACTAGAATGATGTAAATACGTGAACAAAAAGTACTGAAGAACATAAAGTATAATGACTAATACAGAGATTAAATGAACACAATAGAGACATCTTGCAAAGAGTTGAAATTTTTATTTGAAATATTCATCTATAACTCTAGTAAATGTAGCTATTTTTTTAAGGTTTTTTGAGACAGGGTCTCGCTTTGTGGTTCACACTAGCCCTGAGCTCAGCCTCCAACTCACATCACAGCAATACTCCTGCCTCCGCCTCCCGAGTGCTGGGATTACAGGCGTGAGCCACCAGGCCCAGCACTGTGGTATGTGGTACTAGTTGCTGCTGGGCGTGAGTCTCCACACCCAGTATAGGTATATTACTCAGTATAGGTAACCGGGGATCAAACCCGGGTCCTTGCGCTTACAAGACAGGCACCAGAACCATTGAGCTAAATCCCCGGCCCAATGTAGCTATTATTGAAATTGAGTTTTTCTGTTGTTATCACTGAGGATTAAGCCCAAGACTTTCCCACTGAGCTATAAGTCTAGTGCTTTTAATAGATATTTAATTTTAAAATGGTGTCTTGCTGAGTCACTAAGTTGACCAAGCTGGTGTTGAACCTGTGAATCTTCTTCATCACCATGCCAGAACCCCGGAGTTATGAGCATGTTCCACCATGCCCATCAACAAAGTGATTATTGTTAAAACCCACCATAAGGAGCTACTGAAAAAATATTTTCATAGTTTTGAATAAGCCAAGTTTTATATGTTAGTATTCTTGCAACCATTCTACAATAAAACAGAATTTTACAGTTTGTCACTGAAGTTCTTGTTTTAGGGATGGCTTTTAAAACTCTTTAACACTTTTAGAAGATATTTTTGACTCTTACAAAATTGAGCTTAGATTTCATGTTCAAAGTTTTCCTTGTGGTTTTAAATTTAAGCATAGTCAGTTCAGATGGACAATTCAGAGAGATGTATTCATGTGATCTGATTGTGTTGCTCTTCAGAGAATCACCAGAAACTTACTAGCAATTAGCTGTAACTTCTACCTTTAGGCAATTCGTCTATATAGAAATAGGGAATCAATTGGGATCAGAGGTTGATAATAAAATAAAGAAAGGGGCTGGGGATTTAGCTGAGTGGTTCCAGTGCCTGTCTTGCAAGCGCAAGGGCCCAGGTTCAATCCCCTGTAACCACATAACAATACTGCGCATGGAGACTCATCCCAGCAGCAACCAGTATCATATACCACAGTGCCGGATGTGGTGGCTCATGCCTGTAATCCCAGCACTTGGGAGGCAGAGGCAGGAGGACTGCTGTGATGTGGGTTTGAGGCTGAGCTCAGGGCCAGCATGAACCACAAAGTGAGACCCTGTCTCAAAAAAACCTAAAAAATAAATAAAGAAATAAAGAAATTTTTTAAAAAATTAAATAAAGAAAGTGAAATATAGAATATTTCCATTGAATAAGTATTTGAAGACCGATGAGAGGTAGCATAAAAGGCAGAAATACTAAACAACCTTGAAGTGAACCTGCTGTTCCCACTTTCCAGCTGTTTGGTCATTCACTAGGAAAAATGGATTCATTCAGTCAATTACTGAATAAAATAATTTTTTGACCAGACAGGAGACAAATTTTCACCATATGTACTTGTTTCTCATCTCAAAACAATTCATTCAATAAGGTATTATCCATGAAAAGCAGTTAAAATGAATGTTCCATGTAAATTGAATGAAGTGAACATAGAATGTGAAATTAATTGTCTTACTCTGGTTTCAATTCTTTGAATTTTTTTTTTTTTTTTTTTTTAGTTTTTTGAAACAAAGTCTCACTGTGTAGTCCAAGTTGTCCTTGAACTCACTATGTAGTACAGCCTCACATGGGACTTCTGGCAATCCTTCTGCCACACCCTCCCAAGTGGATTAGAGGCATGCATCACCATGCCTAGATACACTGATTTTAATATATTTAAGTAACACGTATAAATCTTGTTTCCACTGTCAGAGCAAGTGCAATTGTTCCTGGCCTAAGGTCCTTAATTCTGCTTGAATAAATATCTCAATGTTTATTGTTTCCCAAATACCATAAAACCACACAAATCCAAATTGTGATGATTGCAGAGTTGCTTAAATGTAGATTGTAGATCTACTGTTTAGTAGTTTTGTTTTTATGCACTGTAACCTCAGTGTAATCCATGCACAAAATTCAGCTACAATTAGAATAAGTGTCTGTGTGGAAGCAAATTATGTGTTGATATGGTGAGACATGTATAAGTCTCACTCTCGGAATTGTTAATTGAATCGGGGATAAAAATAGATGAAAAGAATCTCTGTTAATTAGATGTTGATACTGTTCAGAACTTGTGAAGTGGTTGAAAGCAAATATGAATTTTTAAAACAGAACAAGTTTTGCTGTAGAATGAACTCTGGGGTTTTATTTTTTTAAAACATATGGGAAAATTTCAAGACAAGTTTAAATACCTGTGTCACAAAATAATGAAAAATAAAAAATTATAAATAGTGTAAAGTGTATAATTTCTATGCATAGGACAGGCTGAAGACATGTGTTTGTGAGGACATCTAAGTTGACAAAGCAGAGCAGGAAAATTCTCCTACTACCAGGTCACAGAAGTCTAGTTTTGACCTAGATAAATATCTGTAGGGTTTATGCAGTGAATCAATCCTTTAAATAGAAAGAGACACAACAATATACTGAAAAAACATCAGTAGTGAAAGGTCCTAACTCTGTATTAGAAACCTGTTTCTGCTGTCTTTTTTCTGTATGAACTCAAGACTATCATTGATGTCCTCTTGAACTAGTTTCTCCATTTGTAAAATAAAAATATCATGCTATGCACACAAATTACTACAGTGACTAAAAGAGATAATGCATGTAAGTTTCTTTACATCATAAAAGACAAATATATTCAACATATGGCAGCAAGAATTATTTTTAGAGGTATTTAATGAAAAATTTAACTTCTGGCCTCTTAATTTTTGTCCTACTTTCCTGATCAAACTTCTTGAAAATTCTTTGTACATTACAGTGAATTATAAAAGAGGAGAAAGCAAGTGAAAATTAAATTAATTAATTTTACTGTTTCACCTTAAAAATATATTATTGGATGAAATAAATTCTTAAATACTCATACAGTTTCAGCTTTCCATCCTATGCAAATCCACTCTGAATCTAAAATGCATAAACCCATTGTGCTTCAGTATATGTGACCTGTGTTGCCTAAGCTGCAATCCTTTTGTAGGTAATCTTAATATTGTCAGGCATAATAACTAACAGCTAATTTCAATAGATGATAATTTTATGATATAAGCTACTGGCTAAAGAATTATATCACCGAACCTCCAGAAAAGGCCTCATTTCAAAAATCCATGTCCCAGGTCTATGCCTCCATAGTCATGGAGAAGGACAGACAAGCCATGTGAATGTAACAATTCTCAGCCATGAGTGTAAATATGTAACTGTAAAACCTTCAGTAATTTAGAACACAAAATAGGACTAGTAAGATAAAATTGAAGAGCCAGTTATTCACTATTACAGGTAACATTACACAATGAGTTTTTAATGTACATAAGAACTATATATGCATTATAAGATATTATTTCCCAATTTTTATAGATGCACATGAGCCCAAACTTAAATAAATTGTGCAAGATCATATAACCTGCATTAGAATGTATCCTTCCCTTTCAAGCATATTAACAATTTTATCCTTCCTTAGCATCTCACAAATAAACAACTTATCTCAGGATCTGTTTCAAAACACTTCAAACATCAAAAGATAATATAGGTGGAAAGTTGATGTAAACAAATAACTTCATATCTAATGTGCTTAACATAGTTTCTTGCATAAGTTCCAAATAGCATCTGTTACTTACAACACTGACTGATAAATAGTCATTCGGTAAATGAACTAATATATCTTAAAACTTTGAGAAATTCTAAAATTTGGGAATATAAAAATATTAACATTTTTTCAAATCTCATCTCCTAAAGTTTCAAAGCATCAATGTTCACTAATACTTTAATTATTTTTTAGGGAAGATAATTTGCTTTATCTGAAGATCTCACAGAATCATTTTCATGGTCTTAAATATTTGTTTTCAATAATTATTTATATTTGTCCATCATTTGCATGGTAAGTTCCTCTTAGAGATATCAACACTAGTTTTTCCCTCTTGCCTTCACAAATTATGCCTCATTTCACCATTCCATGTCTTTTAATTCCCCTTGGCAATGATCATCATTTAAAACTGTGCTCTCCTGACTTGTTGCAAATTGTTCTCCCTCAACAAGAATGAAATTTAGGTTAGAGCAAGAGTGTCTTCTTTTTCCCTTTGAATGCTTTTCCCTAATGCTGGTATAACATCAGTGCTCAAATCTATTTGTGAAATGAATGAATCTAGATGTCTAAAGAAAACAGTGATTCAGTGGAAGGAGATAGAAGCGGGTCTGTCACAAGATGAGATAAATTCATCCCAGTAGAAAAAGAAATGATAGCCAGGAAAAATTAGAGATAGAAAGACTGGCCACCAAGACCTCCAGGATTCTGTCCTGTGTAATCAGACATTTCCAGAGATGTATGAGAGCCAAACACGGCTTGATAGAAATAGCAACAAGAATAAAATGAGGAAGACTGGATTGGAAATAGAATGCATTTAGGATTGCATAGAAATAGTGGGGCAATGTGTCAAAACTTGATTTTAAAAAAAAAGAAATACAAATAATGATGAGGGCAAAGCAATAAACCAGAAAGAATCCCCAGAATATCTGTTAAAACACTTTAGTTTTGTTAGTCTTGCGATTCCTCCATCATCTTCTAAAATATTTTCCCCATCATAACTTGTAGCACTGGAAACACAAGAATTACAGACACAAAGACCTGTAATCTTCTGTCTAACTTGAGACTTTGATTAGTGAGATAAGGCAAACACCTTAAATATCATGTTTTCTCATGTATGAGAAACCCAAAGTATAAATAAAAGAGCAAAATAAAAGATAGGTAATAACGGGCCGGGGAGTTAGCTCAGTGGTTCTGGCGCCTGTCTTGCAAGAGCAAGGACCTGGGTTCGATCCCCGGTAACCACATACCAATCTGGGCATGGAGACTCACCCCAGCAGCAATCAGCACCACATACCACAGTGCCGGGTGTGGTGGCTCACGCCTGTAATCCCAGCACTCAGGAGGCAGAGGCAGGAGGATTGCTGTGATGTGAGTTGGCAGCTGAGCTCAGGGCCAGCCTGAACCACAAAAGGAGACCCTGTCTCAAAAAAATAAATAAATAAATAAAACAAAACAAACAAACAAAAAAGATAGGTAATAAGAAAGAGGGAGATAGAACTAACTTTTGCATGAGAAAAGAGGAGAAAGAAATGAAAGGAGGGAGAGAAAAGGAAAGGAAGGGCATGTGAAGTAGGTAAGATGTGACAGATGGTTTTAGATATAGAGACACAAATCATAGATGTGTCAATATTTGGATGTAAACTCCCCTTTATAAGTGCAATCATTATATATGAAATCTTATACTAATAAAAATGTTGAATCAAAAAACACATTTAAATTAAAAAGTTTTTCTCTCTTCCCTTTCTTGTAAATCTTTGTCATTCTCAAAATTCCTCACTTAAATATTTTATGTTCTGCATTGTCTTCTGCATAACCTACTGCATTTGTAAAGACATATTTTATTCCATGTGGTGGAAAGCCAGTCCACACTAGAATGAGTCAGAAGAAAAATTCTACCTGTGTATTACTAACATTCCAGAAATAAATTTTTCAAAATGGCTAAAATAAGGTACAGAATTAATTAATCAGGAATCCGTCTTTCTCATATTTTCTCCATGTGTAGAAATGGATGGCAAACAGCATCTCAGTCATATTCTACCAATATAATTTATAGAACTCAACCAATAACTTACAGGAGAATATTTTAATGTCCATGGCTTGAATCATGTGCCCATCCATCTTCCAAAAGTGCTTGATTTCTTGATTGATAATCCTTCTAGTATTTTAACAGTAAAGAAAAATCTCCCCCAAATAATATAAAACATGTTATTATCAAAAAACCTGAATGAATTTTGGATTACTAAAAACAAGAGTCAACAAAACACCTGGCAAGAGATGCTGATTATTTTAAATAGAAAGTTTCTCTTGTCAGAATTTTTAGCACCTTGTCAAACCACAGAAGGCACTAAACATGTATGCAAAACTCTTCTTGTTTTTGAATCTGTCTATGGAGTAGTCCAATCAAAATGAGGTACAAGGGACTTCAGGGTGGGAGGGTATCAGTACTTGCAAAGGAAATTCTTCTAAATGTAGCCTAAATGCCAACCTTTGTAAGTAATTGTACCAGAGTAGAAACTTTATATTTATGAAGTTAACCTCTATTTCATTCCTACTAGGTTCTTTTCTTAGTCTTCTTGTGATTCTGTTCAAAATATCTGGCATTAGATAATTTATAAATGGCAGAGTTCATTTTTGGATGCAGGAAAGTCCAAGGGTGAAGTGCTTCTCGGTCCAATGTCTAGCTAGAGCTCAGGGTGTTTCCAAAATGGCGCCTTGAATATGATCAAAAGGAACAGAGAGGGAAATTAACCACGCTAGTTCTTTTGAACTCCTTCGTAAAAATACGAATCCTATTTACAAGGACTATATTCTTATGAATTAATCACCTCTTTAAGTTCTTATCTGTTAAGACAATTATGTTGGCTCTTCAGTTCCCATGTCAGAGTTTGGGAGGCACACATCCATTTAAACCATAGTATGCCATCAAACTCTTTTACAATTTATGCAAGGGACATTTATTTCCTAATGTTTTAATTCATTCTTGCATTAACTTTAGAGTCTAAATTGGAAGCCCCATATAAATATCACATAAATCGTATGTGAATAATACTCAAATGTGTGATTCATTGTGAAGCAAATTCTCCCTCCATCGGTGCTTCTATGAAATCAAACAGGTTTTGTGTTTCTAAAATACAACAGTGCTACAGGCATAGGACAGATATTCACTTTCCACAGGACAAATAGGAAAGAACAAAGGACTCACAGATCCCACTTATGTCCAAAAGCCAACAGGGAAAACAACATTAAATCTTAGGCTGGAGAATAAGCTCTGATTCCAAGTCCTGCTTTCTGAAAACCTCCTGGTAGAGGCTGGGTCATCGAATCTCCAGGCAGATCCCTCCTCGTGTCTCTGCCGAATGCAGCCCCACCACAGCTCTCAGGAGTTGTGAGGAGTTAAGTCCTATTGGTTTTCAAGTTTGGCGGGAGCCAGTGAGCCTCCCTAACCCAATGGCTCTACTCGCATTGCCCTAATGATAAGCCACTGTGCTAGATCCATTTCTGGAGGGTTTCCACACGAGTCCAGGTTTTCTTGGAGGCATCCTTTGAAATCTAGCTGGAGCGGGCCCTACCTCCTCAGGTATGCACCTAGAGAGTTAGCAGCCAGTGGACAAAGTTGATGGACTCTGTTCACAAGGTCTGGGAATTCAGTGCTCTTGTGTGTAACGTGTGTGTGTGTGTGTGTGTGTGTGCGTGTGTGTGTGTGTGTGCGTGTGTGTGTAAAACAGACACATTGTAACACACATTATCCTGCTATTTCAAATCTCTAGTTTTTTTCCCACTTGATTTATTAAAGAAATTTGAATACTCGTGGTTAAAAATCGTTCCTGAAATAAACTATTATGTACATACTTTATGAAAAATATGAAATTCATACTGTTTTAAACATGAGCACAATCTTTTTTTGTGCAGGGTTTTTTTCTAATGAGTTTGGTGTTTTAATATTTTCTTTAAAGAGCATTAATTCATCCTTTCAATGATTCATTCAGTACATCTTTATAGATAGTCTACAATCTTAGAACATATTTAAAATTCATATGACTTGCCACACAAATGAAAGTTAATGTGTAAACTGAGAGTAAAATTTGGTATTTGGGTAATATTTCAAAGTTGTCTTGCTTCACTGCTAAGTAGATTAAATAATAGAAGAAAGGCGACAATGTTGAGATTGTAACAAAAAAGTAAGGAAACAAATTTTATGTATATGGAGGGGTGGTAGGGTGGGTAGGGCTATGGGAAAAAATGAGAATTAAGTTGTGTCTTATACTGGTACAAATCCCCATTATGGAGTGCAATCATGATGTGCATATTTAATGTACCAATAAAGATTAAAAAAATAATAGAAGAAAATGCATGGAAAAGTTTCAATGTCTTGGTAATCTTGTCTTAGCCTATCAATGAAGCTCCGGATGTTGTCTTAGTGGAATGGGAGCAGATGTTACTTTATTTTTTTAAATGCATAATAAAACTCCATTATCTATCAATGCCAACATTACATTATGCAAAATGCAACATGCTGATAATATAATATGGAATGATTTTTCTATGAGTTATTCCATTCTTAATGTCATTAAACATATTTCTATGGTAATTGATGTGAAAGTAGTATCTCTGGAGTTCCTCCAAGTCTTTGTCTTCAGTTATTCCTGAATTAACTGAGTTTACATTCTTTGTTCTTTTATATCCATTCATTATTTAGTTCAACACATTTATATTGCATAGCCTGCACCTAATTTGATGTTCTACTTCATATGAGAATGTTACTCTCAATAAAGCACTCATTCAAAATATATTTACCCATGAGATATTATTGGGACTTCTGCTACTTCAGTAAATAAGCACAGTAAAAAAATACAGAATATAATATTCAATTTTAGTAAATCACACAGACACTAAAATAAAGTTACATCATTAAAAGTGTTTGATGGAAATGTACTTAGCTCTCTGAGGAGAGGTATTTCAGATGAGTTGTGAAAGCGAGACACAGATGCCAGCTGCAATAATTGAGAACAAAAGGTAAACATTTACATCTTTCATTGCAGGGTAAAATGGATCTGGATACATTTCAGGAATGAATGAGAAGCTTCCGTGGCCAAATCTAAAGGCCGCGTAGGATATTTTAGACCTCGTCAGAAGCTTAAACTTACATTGAATCAGTTGGGAAATGTACTTTTTAAAAAGAAAACTAAGCAGTAACACGATATAACACATTAGAATAATATAATATATCATAGAGATGTAAGACTGAGAGTGCAAAACTGGTTATTCAGTGACTGCAGTGCTAAGAGGGAAGGAAGAATATTTACACGTTCTTTGCGGTGATCTACCCCTGTGAGATGACACTGCGCATGTTCAAACACCAGAAGCCAAATGCAAGATCATCTGATCTCATGGACAAGGCTTCACAGATGAGACACTAAAACATTCAAAGAGCATGACAAATATTCCCCCTATAGTGTGTGTTTTGTTTATTTAATGATTATTGGTCTTGTTCATGCACTATTTTAATCCTTTTAAATTTTGTATAAGATGTGATCCCATGTTGATTGTATATGAAATAAAACAGAAATTCATTTCTTCTAGATCATATGCTAACTGATAGCTGGACGGATAGTATAGTAAAACTTGCTATAAAAAATATAAAACAAGTGAAATAAATAGGTCACAAATAGGTAAATATCGCATCTTTTCTCTGGTATGAGAAAGTAAAGATGTAAATGAGTTCTAGAATTGTATATTATATATTGTAAAATATAAAATACTCAGAGTGTAATAGGGTGAAGGGGGAAAAATAATGAGATTATAACCAAAAAAAAGGAAACAATTTTTATGTATATGGGGGGGTGTAGGGCTATGGGAAAAAATGAGAATTAAGTTGTGTCTTATACTGGTACAATTCCCCATTGTGGAGTGCAATCATGAGGTGTATATGTAATGTACCAATAAAGATTTCAATTTTAAAAATAAGATAAAACATTAGTATAATACTTTCAAAATTATATATATATAAAATAAATATATTTTACAATACAATTTTTTAAAAGGCCAAATACTATTTTCTAAGAGTATTATATATGTAACTAATATCAGTATTTGACAACCTTTTTCTTAGTTAAAACAGTTGTTCCTAAAGTTGAGCTGAAATTTTGTAAGAATTAATTTCCTTCTAAATTTTGGGGGAAAAATTAAGTAAATTTGGATGAGAAATGCTAGATTAATTGACACTGAAATATTGGCCATGAGGTAAATTTAGTTCTACAACATCATGATGTTGTTATAAAATTATTTAATGGTTCAGCTTATGTATTTACTTGTTTTAAAACTGCAGCTGCACTGTTCCTACATAGTAATTGATCTTCAGGGTTTGTTGTTTCATTTACTTTTCTATGTACTTTACAATGTAGACAGTAAGAATTTTATGATACTTTGCAAATTTAAAACTAATTTTTGAATTAACATCAAATAACTGAGATTATTGCTTTGCCTATATTTCCAAATAGATAGATTTTCCAAGGAGAATATACCACTTAAGTAAATTCCCAGTGCTTTAACCTTTTTTTAAAAGGAGAAATGTTATGAAATCTTAAAGTATTATTCACAATATTGACTTTAAGTTTTTAACATACATCTTGGAAACAAAAATTTAATGTTTACCTTCTAATCACTTGTTAGCATTCATGAATTAGCAACCATGTTCAATTTTTTCCTTATTTAAGTTTTAAAGGGCCAATGCTTTTATTTTGCAGATCATTGCCTTGCGTGAGCAAAATGTTCATATACAGAGAAAAATGGTATCCAGTGAGGGATCCACGGAGTCTGAACATCTCGAGGGAATGGAACCTGGCCAGAAAATCCATGAAAAGGTACCATCTGTGTGGCTCACACTTAGCCAGAAATGCTTACTTTGACTGTCATTCAATAGGAGCATGAAATGCAAAACCCAACTACAAGACATTCTTTAACATTTGGTGTTTTGGCCAAAGGTATATGATGAGTTGTCTTCTCATCTGTTACTCCTAATTTGGTGGCATCAGAATATGTGTGTTGATGTGTTATATGTATTTATACATATTTAAATATTTCATTACTTAATTTTATTCTCTTGAAATAATTCAGATACTTATAATTTAATTTATATATCTATATAACACTACATAAACTGTATAATTTAATGTATGCACATATATATTTATAGCTAGTTTAAGAGCAATGAGACTTGAATTATTAAGTACACTAAGTGTTATGTACAATGGATAGGTAATCTATTTTTCATCACCAAAAAGGTTTAGATAATCTTTTATTTGTCCAAGTATTTGTTTTGTACAAGAAATCCCAGCAACACTTCTGTTAATGACAGAGTGAATAATTGTATGTCTGATGTGATGGAACGTTAACTACTTTTACAATGGAACGATTCTCCTTTCTAGTGAGGCTCAGAAACAGGCAAAGAAAATCAGCAGTCTGGCCAGTAGGAAAATACTTTATGTCTCTCAAACTACTTATTTCCAGCATAAGAGGAAAAATATAATTTATTAGTAGCTCAAGAATTAGATGAAAATTACTTACGTATTTGCATATCCTATACTTGAAACTCAGGAAAATCTCCAAATGTTTGCCTGTAATAAGTTCTAACTTAGGAGAGTTAATCACTTTAGCCATTAATACCACATGAATCAGGTAGCTAAATTGCTGTAATTGTAAATGTCAAGAAGTTCTAAAACCCAGAGATTTAGAAGCAAGTGGTAGGGTGACAAAGTAAGAGCATTAGACATCTTACCAAAATGTAAATTAAGCACATGCTTCGTATTTGGTTTAAAAAATGGAAGCGCTTCTAATGTTTCTAAGAATAAGTGCAAAAAAAAGGCAAAAAGAAACAGACTAGTTTCCATAGATAGTCCTCAGTTTTGGTAGCTGAGAAATAAACAGATCTCCTCTTAAGAATTCAGCATTTTACCCTTTATGTATTTTATAAAAATCCTAAACTGTGTTAAAATAAAATACAGTTTTATAAACTTAGAAATATCTGAGACTGAATGAATAAAAATTATTTCTCTCTCCTCCATCTGAATAAACTGATATTGTTTCAGTATATCATGCATCAATAATAGTAACACAGTTCAAGAAATCAACATACGATTTTCTTCTTTTTCTGTGTGACATAGATTATATTATTAGTATTAGATTACTAGAGTATTCCTGTCTTCCAGAATCGCACTTGTCATGTTATGGAAATAGACATTATGATGTAGTCTTTTTGTAGACACCTACAAAAGTTTGTTTGCTATTATCATGTGATGCTGTGTTGCTCCAGTCAAGAATAGAAGAAATAAGCCTTTTTTAGATATAATGATTTTTGAGATCTTTTCTATTCTTAAATAGAATATTTGATATTTAAACCATTTGGGGGAGGCCACTTGTGTGTGTGTGTGTGTGTGTGTGTGTGTGTGTGTGTGTGTGTGTTCAAATACTCTCATACAGCATCTCACAGTGTTTCATTCAACACCAAATGCCATACAGAGTAGTATATGTGTTACATGTGTGTGTAGTATGCTATGTGATCTAGCTTTATGTAACAATGCTGTTCTGTTCACATGATAGTGCTGTCTGATGCTTTACTACTTGAAATATTTCTTTATCATTTATTAAGCATGGCCTAATTATTCCTCAGGTTGTAACCCCTAATTCATCCAAATGAGGCAGATTAACTTTCAGATTTTATTTGCAAGATTAGAGTTTTGCATACTTAGTATTTTTCTCTACCAGAGAGAATATATACTGGCAGATGCATGGAAGATTTTGGTAACCTTAAGTGTTGCACTCCAATATTTGATGAAGTTATTTCAACCAATGTAGCAGATAAATTCTATGCCACTGCTAATTCACTCTTTCTTTGTGAGTGTATAACTGGAGAAGTTTAAATATCTGTAATTACTGACATTCATTTTTTTCCAGTTTTCAAAAATTATGGAGGATTTGCAAGTGCACTAGAATAATTATGCATCATTTTTTGTTTAAAGTATCTTGCCCATGCCTTCTATTAAGTCAGCTAGCTTTCTGTCACTGAGAAAAGAAAGATGAAGATTAGGTCACAGTTTCAGAGGTTTCAGTCATTGTCACTGGACCTCAGTGCTTTGGGCTTTGGTAAGACAGAGGTGATGGCAGGAAGCGTGTAGTAGAGCAAGGTGGTGACCACATGGTCACTGTAAACAAAAAGAGGTGAGGGGAACAGAGCAGAACAAAATATGCCATTCAAGGCCACACCCCCAATGACCTAACAACCTCCAAATAGGCTCCACTATCTAGTATTTTCACCACCTTACAACGCCCCATGCAGTTATAAATCCATGGATGGATATATCCATTGATATAGTCAAAGTCCTCCTGATCCAATCACTGTGTACATCTCCTATGAACACTACTGCATCAGGGATAAAGCTTTCCACATGAGTTGGGTGGATGCTGAAAATCTAGTAACAGCGTCCATGGGTACCTAAAATATAATAAAATACAATGTATATTTATTTTAAATATAAGGTAAACAAACATTACTTCAATTCATATTAGACCTGTGATTGATTTCTCAGAATGATTCAATAAATTGCTGATATTATAGTATGCTACACTTTTCCCTCACCATCCTTAAGAAAAAATAATGTTTTGGTTATCATGGTTATATAAATACTACTAAATTAAACATATAATATTACAAAATGAGTTTTAAAAATTATCCTCTAAGACATATCACTTAAGGTGTAACAATGCTGTTGAATGATGAATTATCATAAGATTATAATTTAAAGTTTAAGAGTTTTTAAAATAATTTTTAAAGTACATTTAAATAGAAGAAAAATTATTTGATGAAGTATCTATATAATGAAGTTTCTTAGTGTATGGTAGCTATAGTATTAGTGTGTAAATTAGTGTGGTTGATTGGAGATAAATGCAGAACTATTATTAGATACTAATAGTATGATCAGAAAGTGATATGTCATTCTAGTAACTAGGATCTCCCTTTGTTTAGGACAGTAAAATCACTTAGATTACACACTCAGAGTCAGTTATTAGCCAAAGGGGAGTTTTTACATCAGTGATTTGAGAACTCTATTGACAAAATAGTTCACAAAAATAGTCTTGGAAAACACACTCTTAAATAGGCCTTGTTCCTCATTAAAAATTATTATCCCAAATTATTATCAAAATTTGAAAAAGAAAAACAATGCTTAAGTGAAACGAGGTTAAATGCATGAGTTTAAATTTACTCAGTTATTCTAGAAAGATATAGACATTGACATGATAGAAGCATATTCAGTACCCCAAGTTTTATTTTGGTCACAAGTATACTCACTAATATTTTTTTTTCCTTTTTCTCTCTACAGAGGTGCTAATTTGCAAGTTTTTAAATAAACATATTGGTTTTAGCAAATATTTGCAGCTGGAAATAAAAATGAATGTACAATAGACACCACTTATAAGCATTATAATCTCTAAGTGATGTGGATTGGCAGAATATTAGGGCAAGAAATTCAGATGTAGACTCTGTCAAAAACTTGATAAGACTTTACATTGAGAAATAAATATACCCAAAGTAATATTACAAAATGTGATGAATTCAGTGTCAAAATAGTACTGGAGTTTAAGGAAATACTACAGAGATAAGAGAGTAAAGATGAAAAGGAGAAATTGATCACATGGAAAAGCTTAAAGAGTTTTCGAAGCAAAAGGAATCCCACATGCAAATGTGCTGAGGGTGAGATGCACTTTTTATCACTTTCTATGGAAGGAAGAATGACACAGTAGCTCAGTTTAATGACAAGGGGGCAGCAGAAGAATAAACATTCCATGAGTCCCAGATCATTTAGTTCTTGTAGGGCCTGGGAAGACCAGTTTCATTCTGCATGTAAAGGAAAAACACAAAGTATTGTGTTCTCTTTATAAAGTCATTCATACTACATTTACACGTTTGCCATTTTTAAACTTCAGATTGCTGTTTTATTAATCTTTCAGTTGGTGTCTTTGAGTTGAAGTGAGTTTTTTATAAGGACCAAGTTATCTCATTGGTAGATAATATTGTACCCTCACATCTTTTCAGGTCCAAAATAAGTTAATGTTGCTCTAGATTCTTTTATATTCATTTGTTTTTCCAGACTTAGTTATTCTAGAGTGTGTTATTTCTAGAGTTATTTAATTCTGCTCAAAACAGTGTCTCAAAAAGAATTTATTTCATCCTACTGCAATTCTTCTGTCTCTTTTCCTTAACTCTGAGTAGACCCTCCAAGAAGTGACATTGAATGTTTTTACTCTCACGGTGGGTATAGCTCTTCAACCATGGCAAGAGAGATGCATGCCTCATGCTCATGACTAATGAGCCTTGCTCTTGTGCTCCATGTCCCTCTCCTGATGATGATCATCCACAAGTCTAAGGGACAGTCTACCCTCGCAGGCTGTAGTTCCACTCCTGCTTCACCACACCAAGCTCATGAAATCCAGACTTTCTGACCACACAGATCCGAGCCATTCCCTAAGTCTTATGTGCCTCATTCAAAAGCCACTGGAGTTTATTTGTACCTAGGTCGCCCACTTCTGGTTCTAAGAAGTGGCCGAACATTCCCAATGGCTGTGTGTGGAAAGTTGGAAAGTACTGGCAGGAGTGTCCTCACGTGAAGGCAAAGCAGAGACTCCCCTGGGAGGAGATGAAAGTGGAGAGGGATGGGAGCTGGCTAGAACGAGGGATCACAGCTGAATGACTAATTTCTGTCAGATGTTTAAGAGTTAGTAATTATTAATAATAATGTAGTTTAAAGCCAATATGTACTATATTTTGATGAAAAACACTAGGATACATTATAGTTGACAATGTTAGCTTGAAATGTAATTGTTAGACATTTAGACTTAGGGTATGTGAGTCTCTCTTTTTTCTTTTACCCTGGGCCTCTCACACACATGGACCTTGTCTGCTGTTCACTATAAGCAATATAATTTAAGCCAGATAAGGTTGTATCCTCAGCGCTGGGAGGCTGAGGCAGATGGGTTCCAAATTCAGCCTCATTAACTTTATGACATGGTGTGATCCTGTCTCAAAAATGAAAAGGACCAGAAATGCAACTCATTGTGAAAGCCCAGGGTTCAATCACAGTATCATTTGTAAAAATATATACATCAAAGGGCTGGGGAGTTAGCTAGTGGTTCCAGTGCCTGTCTTGCAAGCGCAAGGATCCGGGTTCGATCCCCAGTAACCACATAACAATACTTGGCATGGAGACTCACGCCCAGCAGCAACCAGAACCACATACCACAGTGCCGGGCGTGGTGGCTCATGCCTGTAATCCCAGCACTTGGGACACAGAGGCAGGAGGATTGCTGTGATTTGAGTTGGAGGCTGAGATCAGGGCCAGCCTGAACTACAAAGCGAGACCCTGTCTCAAAACACCTAAAAAAATAATAATAAAAAAAAATAAAACTGAAACAACATGTTAATAAAACAGCTCTACTTACTATTTATAATACATTTGGATATTTCTCATATATCATTGACTAAGGGATGATTTTCGCTTTCACAGAGCTAAGAGTGGAGGCGGCTGCTGATGTTTCTGGGTGCATCTTTGGGATGTCACCTTCCGCAGATGGTTGACTGGTTCTCCTCTCAGGGCTATTTCCTGACCTTCTTACTCTGAACTAAAGTATTCTGAGTGTATCAAACAGAAATCTCCCCTCCCCCCCCTTTTTTTTTTGATTATCACATCATGATTGCATATATTTACAAGATACAATGTGATACTTAGACACATATAACCAATATAATGATCAAATTGACACAGTTAGCATATCTATCACTTAAATATTTGCCACTTCTTAACGGTGGGAGTATTCAAAAGCCCCTCTTCTCTCCACATTGAAAACTGTAGTCTTATTGACTACTGTGCAATAAGACAGTTAATTTGTTCTATCCACCTATAACATCAGACTACTTAAACAATATTTCCCTACTGTCCTCTTTCTCTGTCCATCTCCAGCCTCTGGGAATAACATTTCTTTTTTAAAAAACTTGTCCCCACTGGAAGGAAAAAGAGCATATTTGACCAAGCTTGAGACTTTAAAATATTTTCCACAAATACACCTAAGACAAGGAGAACTTTCTTATATACAATTTGGATATCTTTAGCTATCCTGTGGCTAAATACATTTTTCCAGCCATTCTTACTATTTTTTTCTTTTTCCTCATTAATGTTTCTTTTATGTGATCTATTTATGTACAGAATAGTTCTGGCTTGGAAAAAGAAACAAAAAGAGTGTCTTAGCACCATATAAACCATCAGGTGTTCTGTTTTGCTCCTTTTTACAACAAAAATGTTGTCAAGAATTGTCTCCAATTGCTTTCTTTCTATTTTTTGGCAACTCCTTCTCTGCACTACAGCCCCACAGAAAGCACACCTGTTAGAGTCATCACTAAATTTATACTGATATATTCTCAGCCCCTGACATTGATTACTTGGCTACTCTTTCCTTCTGGATGAACTTCTTCACTGGCCTTGTGGGAAACCATGTAAGTTTTCTTGACAGTTGGCTCTTTCTGCTCTTATCCGTTCCTTCCTTGCTTAACACGGAGAAATCCCAGGAGTCTGTTCTTACTTTTTAAGTTTCTCAAGTCATTTCCCTCAGTCTCTTAGCTTTAAATACCATTTTTATGCCAGAAATGTCTGCCTTAGAACCTCAAACTGATTTACCTGTTGAATGTTTCTAATGGTCTGTCTAAAACATATTGCACACTTAAAATAAAAACACACTAATATCTCCCTCAAAACCTTACTCCGTCTTCTATTTCCAGGGATAGAAATGAAACTTTTTCAATTTCTCAAGCTAAAGAATGTGGAATCCACATTCATTCTCCTTGTCTCTTATACAAGTGTAAAGAAATTCTATTGACCTACAAATTGCATTTAGAATCTGATCATTTCTTACTACTTGGACTAACTGCTCTTGTCTCAGCCACGATGACTTCTCACATGAATGATACTCATTACAAAGTGTCTTTGTTTCTGTCACAGGTTCTCTGTAATCTGTTTCAAAAAAGCATGGATCAGACTACTATTGTAAAATGAATATCTGAACATGTCAATTATCAAAAAAGACTCAGGTGTAACCCAGGGCACTGACCTTGGATTCAGTCCCCACCTCCAGCACCCAAAGTGCAAGAGCACAAGAAACTCAGAACTAACACATAAGCTGGATGACAAATCAATATTTAAGAATTAATGGTATCTTTATATGCCAGTATTAATTTATTAGCAAAAATATGAAGAAGACTGTGATCACATTAATAACAAACAATATGTTCTGATAAATATTTCCCATTACATGACGCTTTATGTAGACTGGGTCTCTTTGACTTCAGAGTATATCTCCTACTGCACCGCCCACACCCCAACCGCCTGTGGATTTACTACTTCTGTGTGCCTTGAAATGTCTCCTGGACTGACATCCCCACTCTCATGAAGTCTATTCAAATGTCAAAAGGGTCTAGTAGCGCATTCTAACAGAGCATATGGTTTATTTATAATTTCTGCAAGTATTTTCTTTTATTCCAGCTAAACCATAGTATCTGTGAGGGTTAAGGTCTTCCTTTTATTTTTGCCTAGATTCTGGTGCTCAGAGTAATTTCTCATACATGAAAAGCATTTAAATAAATGTATGTTCAATGAGTAAATATGTGAAAAAATCATACTGATTTACTCTTATAGCTTTATAAATAATGATTCTTAGAAAGTAATTATAGTGCCTATTTCTCAGGTGCCATTTTTAAACCTGATAAGACTTTGATTTGAATAGCTCAGATTAAGGGTAACAGTCACCTCTGTGACATACTGTTTGCACATGGCAGATGTCTCTATTAGATTATACATTAGTTTTCATACCTCAATAAAATTGGTAGATGCTCCCCACAAAGATTTTTCAAATCATTAGCTATATCCATTGACATGATAGCTTGTTGCAACTGTGATTATGTCTTTTGCATATTTTACTAATAAATTTCATATTTTCATATTTTTACTTTTTTCATATTTTACTGATGATAGCGATATAGAATGTATAATGATATTCTTAACTTTTAATATTGATATTACCCAGCATACTTAATAACTCTTTGACTCTGTTCTAACTCTATTCTAAGAACTTTTCATGCTTTTGGACCTTGTCTGTGTAGGGTGTGTCGAATCTGAGTTCTTTGCACTGAGTTACAGCCAAAATCCCTGTATCATGAGCAAGGTCTCCTGTTAGGTCAGGCTTGATTCAAACTTGGGATCCTTCTACCTCAGCCTCCTGACTACTGGAATTACACTATACTTAGCTGCTTTTGACTCTTCGAAGTAATTAAGCAAATAAGGAGTTTTTATTGTTTCTGCTTTTCCTTTTGTGCTATATTTTTTCATGCATATTGGCTAATATTTAATGCAATGTCGAATGACATATACAAGAGCAGTATACTTGACTTTATAAAATAAAGCTTGACACCCTCTAGCTATATAAAGTTTCTAAAAATCTGGGCTTCAATGATAATGTTACTAACTGGTAGAAGCTTTCATCCTATCTGGACTTCTCTTCTTTTACAAATTCTGTTATCAGAATCAAAAGTAATCTTTAAAAGTAGTTTATTTCACTGACAGTATCTTTGTACTAAATTATATCTACTTTCCAATGGATAAGCACCCTTATACATATATATTTCTCTGATAGAAATGAAATTTTAAAGGATAGAAGATAAAACTTTCTTATGCCCAATTCTTCTTTACCAGTCCCATGTCGACCAGTAATATTTCCATCTATAATCATTGTGACCTGACGGAGATACAGTAAGTTGAGCTCACTTTTCACCGCAAACTAAAATACAAAAGAACCCAGGTAACCTAATAGTGTTCTCCCAGGTCCACTCAAGCTGTTTGAGTTATTCAGAACTCGAAACACATAAGCAAATCAGTGAGACTAGGGCTCCTTTACACAGTTCACAAAGTGTTGTTGTGCTTTTGGTTGCAATGGAAACTCAAACCAGCAGGATGAGTGCACAGAATCACCACACAGACTCCAGGGAACGTTTCAGAGGACACGTCTACTTTCATTCAGGATACAGTCATGTATATAGTAAATGGTAGAAGGCATAAACATATGGGTCAGATTGGTTGCGGATTCCTTGAAGCATGCACAGAGGTGGGTGGTTGTAGACTGAAGAGGCAGTCCTGCTTTTGGGCAACGGTGTTGTCACAATAAGCGAGCATGGCTGAAACCCCAGCCCAGCCAAGCCTGACTTTCACCTTCATATCCTACTTTTGTCTTTGACTCCAAAACCCTGGCCAACAGCGCAGTATTGTACTAAAAATGCAAAGACAAAAAAAGAATTTTTAAAGGTTAAATACAACAGAGCAAATGAAAATATACCTCCATGGGGTTTTTTTAATTTGTTTGTTTAAGGTTTTTTTTTGAGACAGGCATACTTTCTTATGCCCAATTCTTCTTTACCAGTCCCATGTCGACCAGTAATATTTCCATCTATAATCATTGTGACCTGACAGAGATACAGTAAGTTGAGCTCACTTTTCACCCCTGAACTAAAATACAAAAGAACCCAGGTAACCTTTCACCTTTCTCAAGAGAGAAAGGTCTCTCTTTGTAGTTCACGCTGGCCATGAGCTCGGCCTCAAACTCACATCACAGAAATCCTCCTGCCTCTGCCTCCCGAGTGCTGGGATGACAGGCGTGAGCCGCCATGCCCAGCACTGTGGTATGTGGTACTGATTGCTGCTGGGGTGAGTCTCCACACCCAGTAATGTATGTAGTTACCAGGGAATGGAACCCGGGCCTGGGCGCTTGCAAGACAGGCGCCGGAACCACTGAGCTAACTCCCCGGCCCTATACCTCAGTGTTTTAAACTACATAATATATACAATAACCAGGAATTATTTTTCATATACAATAAACTGTACCAATCAGAAGATTATTTAAAAAGATAAAAACGGACATTTTTATAATGATTAATAAGATTTTGATAATGTTCAATCAACAACATATGTACAAGACAGGTTTTAATGTATAAAAATGAAAATACAGAAAACCTTTTTCTCTGATGACAAACCAATGTTGAAAATGTAATTTCAAATCCTGTCTTTCTTGACCAATTCAAAAAACAAACTACATAGAGCTGAAATAACCCACAGCTAACAATAGTCCCTGGATAAAAATTATGCTGTAAACTGGCAACAAAACCCATCTACAAAGTATATCTCTGATGGATATTAATAAAACAAAATGTCTAGTACCTTACTTGTATTGATGTGTGGTCGCTTACAATTTGGCAGCCTGTAGTCAATAAGCAAGTAAAAACATTTTTTTATAATTTTCTACTGGATGTTTAAGAGCAAGTTATAGTAAGAGCTATATTAAATAAAATTAATCTCTTATTATCTAACAAGGTCAAACAAGTCTCTTCAGTAAGTCCCTTGGAAACCATACAGTCTTTTAGCTCTTCTGTTAGTGTCAGCTGTAGGATATGTCATGGCCTGGCTTGATCATATGGGAGATTTTTTTCTTTTCTCCAGGTGACACTCCTTTGGCACACCTTTGTAGAATCACAGTATCTCTCAGAGAAGGTTTCTTTATGTCTTGGATCTTCAGTCATAGTTGACCTGGCAGGGCCAGGGTCAAAATATTGGTTGCCTTTTTAGCCTACTTATCTTTTTAGTTTTGGTCTCTTAAACTTTAGTTGTTAAACACTCAAGAGAGAAGATCAGTAACATTAGCATTTGCAATAGTTGTAATGAACTCAACTATTATGAATACTACTGCATAAAAGATATTTAGGTATAAAAACAAAGTTAGGTGGCTATGACAGTAGCCAATCATAGCTGTTTTAGTGTTTGAGTAACTGTCTAACATTAATATAAAAGGGC
The DNA here is from genome assembly GCA_004026965.1 of Petromus typicus. Lineage (NCBI taxonomy): Eukaryota > Metazoa > Chordata > Mammalia > Rodentia > Petromuridae > Petromus > Petromus typicus. The sequence continues at coordinate 262 of PVIR01025968.1, read as the reverse complement.
TTTAACTAAAGAACTATATATAATATTTTAGCATAACAATTGTGTCATAATCTTTGTGGTGTTCTTAAAAGTCTCTACCATAAAATTGCTATTGTTAGATGTATGTACTCTCTCCAAAATGTAAGACAGATGTGTAAATCAAAAGGTGAATATCATACACAATATTTGAAGACTCATATAATTATGGAGCATAAATATATATTTTACACCAGTAAAGTGGCAATAACATGCATCACAATTACATAAAACCTTACATCCTTCA
>PVIR01025967.1:0-24435 GCA_004026965.1 Petromus typicus | reverse complement strand
GTTAGCTCAGTGGTTCCGGCGCCTGTCTTGCAAGCGCAAGGACCCGGGTTCGATTCCCCGGTAACCACATAACAATACTGGGTGTGCAGACCCACACCCAGCAGCAACCAGTACCACATACCACAGTGCCGGGCGTGGTGGCTCACGCCTGTCATCCCAGCACTCGGGAGGCAGAGGCAGGAGGATTGTGATGTGAGTTTGAGGCTGAGCTCAGGGCCAGCCTGAACTACAAAGTGAGACCCTGTCTCAAAAAACCTTAAAAAAAAAAAAAAAAAAAAAAAGTATAACCCAGGGCCGGGGATTTAGCTCAGTGGTTCCGGCGCCTGTCTTGAAAGCGTAAGGGCCCAGGTTCGATCCCCGGTAACCACATACAATACTGGGCGTGGAGACTCACATCCAGCAGCAACCAGTGCCACATACGACAGTGCCGGGCGTGGTGGTTCACGCCTGTCATCCCAGCACTCGCGAGGCAGAGGCAGGAGGATTGCTGTGATGTGAGTTTGAGGCTGAGCTCAGGGCCAGCCTGAACCACAAAACAAGACACTGTCTCAAAAACAAACAAACAAACAAAAATATATAACCCAGTGTTATAGGCAAACTTCCCCACATGTAGAAACCAGCATCTGTTCCCTGGTTGTTGGCGTGGTTGAGGGTAGTGAATTCATGGAAATTCGGAACACCTTGAACACTTCTGTGTGCAAGTCTGTGCATTAGTCTTAGGGGAGCACACCACGGCTTTTAATGTCCTACTTTGTGTCAGGATCATGAACCTGCATGGGGCAACCCTTGGAATCAGCGCATGCTGCCATGCTAGAACACAGCTTTTCGTGCCTCTCCATCATCAGATCTTTTGGCTGCCTCACCTGTGGCTCAGGTGTCATCCAGTAGGCAGGGGAGACCATGACCTCAAAGAGTAGAGATGCCAGGACTGGCCTGCAGTCCCTGCTATAGTTCAGGAAGGTGGGGTCCCAGCAGAGGCTGGTAATCCCACTGCCCCAAGGGGACAAAGCCAGAGTCCAGGGCAGCAGGGTGACCAAGATGGGGGGCTAGTGGGGACCACATCCTGGCCCTGTGGCCTCAGGTTGCTAATGTTTGCAGCTGAGCAGTATGGAGTATCTAGGCTCCTGCCAGCCAGGACAGAGAGGCGGTTAGTGCCCTCAGTCACACCAGCATCCAGTCGGGGCACAGAGAGGTCCAGCAGTCAGACCTGGTCTGACCTGCTCTATCTGGCTGAATCCACCTCCAAGAGGGGCTAGCACTTGGGCACTCTGGCTGTGTGTGCATTTGAAGGCTTCTGTTGAGCCAGAGCTGCTTTGGGGAACAAAAGGCAGCACTTTTAGAGGCAAAGGGAGACCCATTGTCCATGGGGATCCTGTAATGGCGAGTGTGGTAGGAAACCGGCCAGTTAATAGGATGACCCAAAACCTAGATGCAGTGTGGTGTTCAGAGCTCAAGGAAAGAGCCATACAAAGGGAGACCAGAGCTAGAGGAGGGAGGGAAGTGGGGAATGTAGAGACCCAGGTGAAGCTGCCAAATATCAGGCTCAGTGACAGGATCCTAAGGCATGAGTGAGGGAGCTAGAAACCGTCTTGTCTGGGTCCAAGGTGAGTGCTTAACACAAAGACACCTGCTCTCCACAGTTCTTGAGGCCAATTGCCCAGTGCAGGAGTGACTAGGCTGCACTCCCTCCAGAGCCCCTCCTTCCTCCTGCACCTCCAGCTCCCACATGAGGCTCCAGGTATACCTCAGCTTATAGCTGCCCCACCCCAGGCTGTGCCTCGGTCTTCACACAGCCACCACCTCTCTGAGTCCCTGCCCTCCTGTGTGAAAGAGGGCCACCCCACTCTGGCTAAGTCTCATCCCAGCTCGGCTTCTCTGCAGAGACCCTACAGCTGCACATCTGTATGACAGACACAGTCCTGTCCTCTTCATTTACCAACACTAGAGCATATTTGCCTAATTGAAAGTTAGCTTTTAAAGAAATGAAAATTACTGACCTGTTTCTGTTTTTCTGGATCCTGCCTTTCATTCTCTATAAATGCCTTTAAAATTTATCCTAAGATGTTTATTTGAGGAAAGGCTAAGTTTCTTTATAAACAGGCTTTGAACTTTTCTTATGATACACATTTTAAAATTTTGAGTGTCCTGCTTCCAGAAAAGTAACAATGGAGCACAAAGAATTTTTCTGCCAGAACCATGGGAGACTGTCAAAGACACTCTTTGACACCGTGCAGTGTGCACCAGCATGCATGTGTGACCAATGGCCCTTGCCTTGCTTTTTTTTTTTTTTTTTTTGAGACAGGGTCTTGCTTTGTAGTTCAGGCTTGTCCTGAACTCAGCCTCAAACTCACAGCCATCTTCCTGCCTCTGCCTCTGGAGTACTGGGATAACAGGCATGAGCCACCATGCCCAGCATTGTGGTATGTGGTTACTGGGGCTTGAACTCTAGACCTTGTGCTTGCCAGGCAGACACCAGAACCACTGAGCTGAATCCCTGGCGCCCTTGCTTTGCTTTTGAGGAGGGTGCAGGCCAGGACTGGCTGCAGGTCCATCTGTCCAAACCACTGCCACTTGTCCACTGTCCTGGTGCTGACCTGCCTACTGCCCAAGGAAGCTGCTCTCCTTCATCTCTGCTGCTAACTGCTATGTTAGTGGGGACGAGACAGTGACTATGCAGTCGTGGCTCATCTCTGTGTGTTTACTTGGTGTCCACTTGAGAGGTTTTTCCTGTTCCTCACAGACTGAGCTGAGCTGTCCACTATGGGTGTCACAGCGTGGGCTCACAGCTGATTCGGTTCCCTGGGCTATCATCTGTCACCATGTTGTTTACCTTGTCTCCCAGAGGGAGTTGTTCAGGGGACTCACTGTCTCTTTGGCCTGTCTGACGTCGGTTGTGACGTCGGTTGTGTATAGCACTTCCTGACTAGCACCACAGGAAGCCTCCATTTCCTAGTGCACTTCCTGCTTCTAACCTGCACTTAGCAGCTTCTTTCAGTACCCTGGCTCCTAGTAGGTAGTAGAGACTCAGGTTAGTAGCTTTCATCCTTTGAACTGCTAAGTGATCTTAGTAGTGTTTAGAGGCTTCCATGACAGTTGGGCCAGTTCTGTCTGAGTCAGGCAAGTCCTGAATATTTGCAGTAGCTCCCTGTCCTTTGAGAATACCAAGAGTCCAAAGCTTAAACTACATGTGAGCTCATACATTTGTATTTCAGTCTGTTCTGCAGTAGAGCCCTCAGGCCCATGGCTGTGGCGTGTTGCATCCAGCCTGGGCCAGTGACAACAAGGCCAGTCCCACAGGAAGTGGGCAGGCGCAGAGAGGTTGACTCTCCAGCCGGTCCACATTTGCCCTGTGCTGGACAGTAGCTCACACCTCCTAGGCACTGGCCGCATTGGTATTTGAAGAGCCCTGTTCCAGGAGCCTAGGGCAGTGGTGGTGAACCTATGGTATGAGCTCCAGAGTGTGTTGTTTTTACCCTAGAGAGCTCTAAAATGTTCATCATCATTGCCCTAGGGTATCTAGACTGAAGGTCATGGCCCCTGTCTCTACAGCAGAGTTTTACAGTCAGAAGCTTGCATGTCCAGACTCGGAGCCCAGGACCCTGAGCTAGCTGGGAGCTCTTCTGAGGTCCTTTCTGTTCTGTTTTCCCTTAGCTGTGACCGTCACCCCGTGGAGCAAGGCTGGAGTGGAGAATGGAGCCATGGTGGTCAGAGCCTTCCTGACCTGGCTTGTGTCTGTTTGCTTTATGATACTGGGGATTGAACTCAAGGTCTTTGTATGGAGCTACATGCCCAGACCTTTTTAAAATTTAAGACAGGGTGTCACTAAATCGCCAAGTTGCCTGAGCTGGGGTCATACTTGCAATCCTCCTACCTCAGCCTCCTGACGTGATAGGATTATAGCTATACCGCACCTCCACAGGTGATGGTGGCTCCACCCCACCCTGCCCCCAACATTTGGATTGCCAGTTGAATGAGTTTTCATCAGATCTGGGTTCTGGGTGTCACGTGGTTTGGAGAGGGGTCTGACTCTGTCTGGAGACGTGGCTTAGTGGTGTATGGAAAGGTGTGTGACCGGGACTGTGTTGTTCTTATAGGAGAACAGCTTGGTGTACTTCTGCCTACTGCTGGGTTTCTAAATGTTCTACGGGTGAGGAGCTGTTGTGCAGTGCTTTTGCTGGTGGCCTTGGCAAAGCTGTGGGCTATGGGCTGAGGAGGTAAAGAGCTGTAGCTCCTCCTGCAGTGGCCAGACGTGAATGTTTCTGATCATAGCCTCTCACGTCTCCCTTTCTCTGCAGGCCCAAGTGCCTGCCCTGGCCCATCACCCCTCCCATCCTCACAGCTGGCATCACAGGGTCATTGGTGTGTGTGGAGCTGAGGAGGCAGCAAGTCGGTGCCCCTGAGGAACCACGGATGCAGAGCTGAGCACACATTCTCTAAGTCCCTTCCGGGTCCCATTACCAGGCAGGGAGGAGTGGCAGGAAAGGCAGGATGGTGGCAGCTTCCAAGCATGTAAATGGCCAGCATTAAATCACTTGCATGCATTCATGGGTGGCCTGTCACCATGTCCCTCGTAAGAGGTATTCACAGCTAGTGAATTTGAAGCTGAAATGCACACACTGTTTCTAACATTGAAATGTTTTGATTTAAGGTGGGAACTTGGCTTGTATTAACTTCCCAAATCATTGCTTGGAGTTCTTTCTTCCTTTGGTGTTATGCATTATAAATCGGCAGAGTGCTGTGAAATTTAGTGTGATGAGGTACTTTTCTCCTTGTGGTGCACCCGTGAACCTGCCCTGCACCTGGCTGCACAGGCTTCCTTCTGAATGCAGAAGCCTCCTCAAAGGACATTGACTCTTAGGATCCTGCACTGTGTGTAGCTGGGCAGTGGCCACCTGGTTGTAGGAACCCTGTGTGATGTGCAGTACCGTCCCTGTGCTTGTGCTGGTGTGACCTGTGCTGTAGTGCAATGGTCTCTTCCCACTTTGGTCTTCTGGGCAGCATTCTGTGTGTGGGTGGACAATGTGAGTCCTCTATTTGTATCTGTGCACACAGACAGGGGTGGCAGGTGCCATTGTGGGCACCAGGGGCCCTGGCTTGCTGTCTCTCATAGTTTCTAACCTGCATCGGCCCAAGTCTCAGGGACTTCATTTGACTTCCACCAAGGTTGCAAGGCTCTCATCCATCCTCGCCTGTCATGTCCCCAGCCAGCCCCCGTACATCTCCCATGGCTCACTTAGGGTTTGATGAATGACTCCACATTTGGACAGTCAGACCCAGGTCAGGAGTGTGCATCCCCTGTATAGACAGTGGCCCAGTCCCCAAGATCTGTGAGAATAGGTGACAGAAGATGTGTCAGTCTCCCTCCTTCCTTGTCCTCTGTCTTAGTCACTTTTCTCATTGCTGAGACAGAATACCCAAAACCCAAACTTAAAGCAGGAAAGGTTTATTTCAGTTCACAGTTTGTAGAAGTTTCAGTCCATAGTTGGCTGGCTCTAAAGCAAGGTGACATGAAAGGAGGGGCATCGCAGAGGAGAATCAAGCAGGACACACCAAAGCAACAAGCCAGGCTCATCTAGGTTACCAGCCCTTTGGGCAGTGCCACCGGGTTAGGGCTTGTGTTTCGATGTCCCCCAAGAGCTTCATGAAGTCATAGGTATTTTGGAGATGGCTGAATCTAGAGTGTGTGATTGATCCCTGATGGGGCCAGGCCTGAGGGCACTAGGGTTAAGGGTGTGAGTACTGCCTGCCTTAGGTAGTCAAAATAAAGTAAAAGAGGCAGAAAGATGCTGTGAAGTTCTCTTGTTCTTTTGCTATTCTATGCATGTACATTCTAGCCTGAGGGGCGTGTACATTCAGCAGGTCTAACCTGAGAGACCACTTTGTAGACTCTACCTTTACTCTTGTCACGTCTTTCCCATTATTGTGAAATAGGCTCAAGAGAAAGGAATCAGTAAAGGGCATGACCTGTTTCTTCTCTGGAAGGCCTGTCTGCCATACCACCCTGCCTTGGAGCTAGCCAAAACCTCTATGAACCCTAAACCAAATAAACTTTTTCCCCTTTAACTTTGAGTTTCAAGTAATAAGACACAACCATACCCCATGTGGAGCACCTTTAATCACAGCTTCACAGCCTTGATCCATCCGGCTCTGAAGAGCTTCACTTATGTATTTTGCTTTTTTTATAGGGATTTTTATTTTTTGGAGCTGAGAACCGAACCCAGGGCTTACATGCTTGTAAGACAAGCACTCTACCTCTGAGCTAAACTCCCAGCCCCAAGAGCTTCACTTATGAGTGCATGAGACCTCAGGGGACATCTAGATATAAGCCATAACACCTGCTTGGGCTAATGAGTACTGAGGAGAGGGCAGCCTGGCTACATTGGTACATCTTTCCTGCCATCTTTGTGTGGACACAGTACCACGTCTGTGTGAGGCTGCCTAGGTCCCTCTGGAGCAGCTGCAAACTCAGACTTGGGCTAGGCCAGGCAGCACCTATGCTGTTGTCCTCTGTGAAGGTGGCATGTTGTCCCCACCTGGCTGTGCTATGGTGTCCTTTCTCCTTGTTATAGAAAGGCCAGGAAGCAGGGAACTATGGTGCCACAACCTTCACCTGTGAAGTAGGTGACAGCCTACCTCAGGTGGTCCAAACAGGTGGCAGGGGCACAGGAGAGCATTGAGTGGAGGCTGGGCCTGGAGGGCTGGACATACTGGTTTTCTGACCCTTCCTACCGGGAGAGTTGTCTCCATGTCGCTGTTAGTGTTCTTTTCTTTTTGATACAAGGTCTCACTTGCAGTTCAGGCTGGCTCTGAGCTCACTGTGTAGCCCAGGCTAGCCTTGAACTTACAACGATCCTCTTGCCTCTGCCTCACAAGTGCTGAGATTATAGTTGTGAGCCACCACGCCCAGCATTGTGAAATGTGATACCAGGGATTGAATTTAGGACCTTGGGCTTGCCAGGCAGATGCCAGAACCACTGAGCTGAGTCCCGGCCCCACTGTTAGGGTTCTTGATACTTTGTTCAGCTGGTGTTGGAGACAGCATTCAGCTTCACTTACAGTCTTCTGAATGTATCAGTGAAGAAACGTCATGTCCCTAGGTGATGACTGCCTCATACTCTGGGGACCCTAGGTGGAAGAATTGTTCAAACTTTCAAAGTTTAAAGCAGTGATGGGATTCTAAGCCATTGTAGCCCTTTAGAGAAGAAAGTTCATGGGAATTCTGATACGTGGTCACTCAGTTTCACTAATACTTTCTGACCCCAGCCTGAGGTGCAACCTGCGAGACCACTCTGTAGACTCCACCTTCACGCTTGTGACTTCTTCCTCGTGATTATGAAATAGGCTCAAGTGAAGTTTGAAAGACCTGACTTGCGTTTGGGACAGAGAAGGGAATTCCTAGAAGGCACCATTTGTTGAGGAGTTGTCTCCAGGTCCCCTGCCTCATGAGGCTTGGGATGACCTCTCTCCTCAAGGACCCTGGGAAGTGTCTTTCCTTTCTGCAGCTCCTGCACTTCTTGTCACTGATGTTTTCACCAGACTTCCTCTTTTGTTTCCAGGCATGCCCGCTGTCTGCAGCCCTGGCATGGTTCCTGTGGCAGTGCCCCCACCAGGCGTGACTGCACAGCCCCGCTATACAGAGGAGGACCTGAAGGCCATCCAGGACATGTTCCCCAACATGGACAAAGAGGTGATCCGCTCCGTGCTGGAAGCCCAGAGAGGAAACAAGGATGCTGCCATCAACTCCCTCCTGCAGATGGGCGAGGATTCCTAGGCCTGCCTGCTGCCCTCGGACTCGCCACCCCGGGTTCCCAGGGTCATTGCCCCAATAAGATTCCTATGAACCACTACCTGTACCCTCTTCCTCAGATACCCACGCACCCCTCCCCACCTGTTCTCGGGATGCATGTGGTCTTGGTTCCCAGCAGCCCTCTTGACCAGCAGTGGGTGGGACAGATCCCTCCTTGTCTCGGGGTGGGTGATGGTGGCGCAGACACGTCACCACACAGACCCATGCATCTGTGGCCAGGGATTTGCGTCTCTCTTCTCATACTGTCCTGGAAAGCATTCTTATAGAAAGCCGCCACCTCTGCCAGGGTATTAGAAGCTGTTAAGCATCTCTTTCTGAGCTATTGAGTGGCACAGTCACTCAGCCTATTTGGGGTGGACCTAGTGGCTTATGGCACAGATTCACGTGCAGTGGCCTGTGGGTTACATTCAGTGATCAAGCTGAGCGTTCACATTCCTCCCCAACAGTCTTTAGAACCTGGGCCTCTTGCCTGGTTCTCCCAGCCACACAGCCAGCCAGAATCTGCCATGCCCTGGCTGCACAGGCTGCACTGTCTCCTGCTGCCTGCTGGCTCTACAGGCCTTGTCCCAGCTTCTCTTCCTGAGAGAGCTTCGGGGTGGCACTGTTTACAGATGGTGTTGAAGCACTGTCCATGCTGTGTTGACTGCAGCCCAAGTGGGGGACTGAATAGAAACCTAGTGAACGTTCATTTTGGAAACTTTTCTGAGACTGAGTCGCCCGCACCTGGCCACCTACCTAGGTGTTGCCTCTGGCTGCAGACATAGACTTGGGGCAAATGGGCAGCATAGTGTGGAAGACTCAGAGCCGTGTGAGCCTCCTCAGAAGCAGTGCACTGTAGGATGCATATTGCAGGGAAGCCCATGCACCCTGGCGTGTCTTGGTGTGTAGTTCCACATTGAATTGCAGGTGCTTTCATTCTTGCAAGTGTTTGTACCTGGCCTGTGGACATAAGAGCCTACAGACATAGGCATGATGGTCAGTCCTAACAATGTGGACTTTGAATGATTTAGATGGAGGAAGTTATGTTTAAATTTCAGTCCCTTTTCCCCTCTAAAAAGATAGGGTAAATTTTATCAGCTACAAAATAATGCTTTCTATCACCAATTGGGGGTGCTTTTTGTTAAATATGTTGTTAAATATTTATTTTTGTAAACTGAAGGATGGGGTGATGGTATAGATGAGATGGTGGCACTGATTGCTTTTCTTTAGTTATGAATCGTTCAAGCTTTTAATCTCATAGTGGAGAAGAAAGGCACCAATGTTTGTTAAGTAGATCTGACCACTCACTTTAACAAGCCAGTTACTGGAAGTTTTCATTCCGTGCTGCTACATGGTCTGTGCTTGTAGCAGGCCCTGCCCTTCAGGAGGAGGTATTGGCAGAATGAGACCTTCCACAGGGGGTTCTGTTAGTGCCATTCAGCAGACGTGGCCCGGGACAGCACAAGCCTGTGGCACCTGCTCCCAGGCCCACATGAGGCTGCAGGTGCCTGACCTCTGCCTTAATGTTGCCAAGGTGCCAGCGCTGCCACCCTGCTTGCACATGGTTATGTGGAATGTGTCCTGGAGAAGGCTGCCAACCTGGAGCAGCTGCTCTGGTACCCGGAGGCAGTACGTGTGTCAGGCAGCCATGCTTTCCGGGTAAGTCTGAACATACTGTGGTTTCTTTCCTTTTTCCTGAATGCTTTATGTTTTTAATAGATCTAAGAGAAAATCACATTTTATAAGGCCTTTAGTCAAATAAGATCCTTCATCCTTTCATTCCGTGCTGCTTCCTGTTTTAAGCTTGTGTCACAGCCTGCCTAGCTAGTGCAATGGGAAGGGGCTGGGTGTACCTGCTCAGGAGCCCAAGCATCAGCATCACTCACTCAGCCCACCGTCGCCTCCTGTGTCCAGTTTGGATGAAAATTGGTCACCCTCAGAAGGTGTGGCCTGTTCCCAGCTCACAGATAAGAGCCACAGTAAATTGGGGCAAATGCAGGTGCCGGGCCATTGCTGGGCCTCACTGCTGCTTCTACTGCTCTGCCTGCAGGATCGGGCTGCTAGCAAAGCCACAGGGATGGCTGGTTGGAACAGCCTTCCCAGACAGGCAACAGGGCAGGGCCTACACTGTTTTCTTGTAGGCAGATACTGATTGGATTCACAGCCCCTTTGGTCTCCAGGTTCACCCTCCTTGTGAGTGATGAGTATTTGGCGTGGTTTTGCTCTGCCTTCCCCTCTCCAGACTGCCTTTTTCTCTTAGCGACACTTTGGCATTTGCTGATACATGGGAGGTGGTGTTGGTGGGAATGATTCTCAGAACTTTTGTGTTTCTGGTGGTTATGTTCAGAAAGGGTCCATGTCCAGGTTTTTCTTTGACTGTAAAATACATTTCTACTTTTCAGCCTTCTAATTTAATAAGTGGCCCATATAAAAATAGAGAAATAAAATCCTCTATGGGAGAGTTCACCATTCTTGTACCTGAGGGTTTTGTAACATAGCTCGCACCATTCAGGACTGAGGCACTGGGCAGAGTCTCAGGTTCACTCTTTCATGACTCGTCCCAGAACTGTGTGAACAAAGACTCTTGAGTGTGAGTGGCAGGAGTCCACAGGGGAGGCCCAGGGTCTGAGCGTGCAACAGGAGGCCTGGGAGAGGACTCTGCTCCGTCCTGGGGTCACAACTGTGGCTCCTCCTTACCAAGCATCTTCATGTTGCTTTGTTCTTACACTTGTCGCCTCTACTTCGGGCAGCCTGGTTGACCGCCAGCTTGACTGTTGCATACTTAGGGAGCAGATACAGCCAGGAGCACGTGGGTGCCCTGTGCCGGCTCACTGCTCAGCAGCAGGCCATGACGTGCTGCCTGAACACCTGGCAGGGCAGGTGGGGCTGATAGCTTGTTGGTGGGGGTGTGGGGGTGTGGGGGTGCTCTGTCCTCATACCCAGAAATCATTTTGTACAGTGGTGGCAGCTGGCAGGCTTTTCTATCCAGGGCTTACCTCTCATTGGAGCAGGCAATGGGGCATGTGGGAGGGGCTTCCCGGGACAGTGAGTGCCACTGTTGTGCTAATGGGGCCTCATTCTGAATATAGCTAAGTTCATGATCTTTCAGCCAGTAGCCTGTGATACCACAAGTGTCTTTTGCCCTAAACAGCTAACAGAGTTGAGTTGGCGTTAGAATTAGGCATGATTCAGAGAAGCAAGCAGCACCCTTAGGAAACTCTTCTAGAATAGATATCAAAGTGTAAGGGAGAAGATATGAATATTCTCTGTTTATATGCAGATGAGCACAGGAGAAAGAGGAGGAAACCCCAAAAGTTTGGGGATTGTGTGGGATATCAGTGGGCTGGGAGAGGGCTCAGCATGTGTGGGTGGACAGAGAAGTATGAAGCCCTGGGTTCAGGGCACTAGCTGTGTACCAGCCCAGAGCTCTGACAGTTGGGACAGGGTCTGGGTGTAAGCCCATGACCCTGTCAAGCTAGGATATCAGAGAGGCAGTGCCTTTGTCGTTGGTGAAGCTGGCACAGAGACAAGCAGAAGTGGGCCTGCCTGAGCCACTGGAGGGGCTTTGGTCCAGGAAACCCCAGTTATGTTCCCGTCAGAGGGGCATGTAGTTGACATGACAGCTCAAGATTCCAGCACTGACAGAAACTGCCAAGTATGAAGGAGCAGGCAGCTGAAGGCCACAGAAACCGGCTGAGTGAGACTCTCCCCTGCAGCAAGAGTTCTGGGCTGCAAGTGCTTTAAAAACAGACTAAACTACAGGGCAAGTAAAGAGCAAGACATTGTTACAGTGGTCACATGGCTTTGGAACAAATAGAGGGGTTAGAAATGAGAAACACAGGCAACTGGAACAGACATACACAAACAAGTTCGTGAACAAGTTGGACAGCTGAGAAAGACAGACCTGGAGAGATCGCCCCGAAAACTGTAGGTGGAGCAAGGCAGTCCAAACAGCCCGCTCTGTGGACCACAGCTGGGAGAGGAGAGTGGCTGAGAATACTAGGACTGGTGGGGTACAACACCTGGAGTAAAGCTCAGGGAATGTGAGGTAAATCTGTTTAATGCAGGGTGAAATAACTTTAACATTGGGACAAGAGTAACGCAGAAGGTGAAGACTAGCATTGCAGTGAAGGAGGTTCTCTCTTTTTAAAGGGATGAGGAGACCATTGCTTTCATCTGAGTGGAGCAGTGTGTTAATATCTTCAGAGCAACACTGAAGCTGGAGTCCTGCGCCACACCAATTAGGCCAGTTGACAGGTCAGAGCTGTAGGCAGATTTGTGAGGCCAGCAGAGTGAATTAAACAGGGCTCAGACAGCCACCTGCTTCTGAGCCTCCTGTCTTCGGAGTGACCCACTCCAGGCTTCGGGCTGCAGCTCTTGGAGCTCTGAGCTGTTCTGGGCTCTTGGCCTCGTTGGACTCAGGTTCTGCCTTGGGTCTGGGCTTTCACCCAGAGACCCTGAGACTGCACACTCAGGGTTCACTTTACCAGTCTCAGGCCCCCCTGGGCCTCTCCTGCTGTTGACAGCTCTTACTGAATGGGCTAGCCAGCCACTGGATGGACACCAAAGACCAAGCATCCGTCCAGTCAGGCAGGAAGTGAACAGAGGTGTGGTGCATCATGAGGTGGATGAAGAGGCCACAGCCAGCCTGAGGTGCACAGAGTGGTACATGACCCAGACTGGTGACGGCTCACTGTGTGTCAGCACCGTGAGGAGCTGTGACCTCCTTCATGGGCTGAGCAAATGTCAGAGTCCTTCCGAGGCCCCAGCTGGGGTCCCTGCTCCTGTGAATCGCTTTCCTGGGAAACCCAGCTGTCCTTGAGCTGGTGGCCGGGAGCAGGGTCCCCTCCCGTCGTGCTGTTACCGTGTATGACCGTAGGGCTCTGGCCCAGGACCTGACGCGGTGGACAGTAAGGGGCCAGCCTTTTAGACCTTGTTCATCGCGAGGCTCTGGCTCAGGTGCTACCTCAGATCCCCGCTGTCCCCATGGCCCCTCCCCTGATCCTCCCTGCACATGCCCCTGTGGTGCCCTTTGCAGGCACTGTGTTCTCCAGGCCCTTGCACAGCTCTTTTGCTCACCATCCATGGTGGTCACTCTGTGGTCTTTGTCCCCAGAGCTGGTGCAAACCACGCTCAGTTCCAGGGTTGGCTGCCATCAGCACAGCAGCCTCTATGCTTAAGTAATGTTGGCAGGTCCCCCCCTCACCCTTCCCTTCCTCTGAGTGCTGGTGGGGTAGAGGCGGGACAGGGCCTCCCTTCCAGCAGCAGGGAAGGACCCTGCCAGTGGTCTGTGCCAGTCTGGGGAGTCTGAATTTTCAGGGGCATCTTTATGACATTCGCAGGCAGGTCTCTGGGTCCCCTTCGTCCGAATAGGGTCCTGTGTCAGCGGAGGCCCACTGAGGCACCAGCATCCCAGCTCATGCTCCAGGCCTTCTGCCTGCAGGAGATGGTAGTGCTCCTAAACTCCAGGAACTGGTCCACACCTGTGTCCCTCCACGCTCTGGTGCTGCTGGCCTGTGTGACACCCAACTCGTGTCCTGTTGGTTTTGTTTTTAAACTTCTTTAAAGTTTTGGGGGTTTGTTTCTTTTTAAACAAAGTAAGATGTTTTATTTGGAAAAGGGTGAAAAAAGATAACCTACTCTGGAAGAGCAGGAAATATCGTAAGGTGAATACCTCTGTTTTTCTCTATTGTATGAAATATTTTATGGTTCAAGGTCAAAGTGCAAAAAGCCAACTTCACAGAACCAAGTTCTGTCCTGGTCAGTCCTGCCAGCCTTGCCAGAGGTGGCCAATTTCACGTGTTTCTGGTTTGTGCCCCAGTGTGATGTGCACACAGGTGAGCAGCCCTACCTGTCGTCCGACAGGCCCGATGCACACTTCCTGCTGCTGTGTCACACTGGAAGACTGTCCCAGCCGCTCCTTCCAGCTGCAGGCCACCTGCTTGTGTTTGCCTGGGGGTATGTGGTTGTTCCTGCTGTGGCTGTGGCGTATTCCGTGCATCTTTGGAACCTACCCCTGGACACGGAGGTCCTGAACCCCAGGGCAGACCTGTGATTTCCAGGTGTCTAGACCCCCACGGCTCTGTGCTCACCAGAGTGCTTTCTGGCACGGCTGTCACTTGACTTTTCCTGGGAGCAAGGTGGAGCATGCCTTCACTTACTCAGGGGTACTGCTTCCCCTGCCTTGCAGTTTCTTCTGTTCCTTCCCCTTTCTGCAGTTTTCTCTGGCCATGTTTTCTTTGGGACTACCAGTCTGTTAGAGGGTTTAACTCCAATGCACACTGCAGGTATTTTCCCTAGTCTCCTGTTTTCCTTTTTGTGATGCTCTTGATTTTGTTTCATGTAAAATTTTTTCTTTTAAAAATATTGTCCAGGGCCTGGGATTTAGCCCAGTGGTTCCATTGCCTGCCTTGCAAGCAGAGGGGCCCGGGTTTGCTCCCTGGTAAGCACATACAACAATGTCAGGTGTGGAGACACGCCCAGCAGCAATCAGTACCACACACCATGCCAGGCATGGTGGCTCACAAGTGTAATCCCAGCACTTGGGCGGCAGAGGCAGGGGGATTGCTGTGAGTTCAAGGCTTGCCTGAGCTACATAGTTCAGAACCAACCTGAATTACAAAGTGAGACCCTATCTCAAAAAAACTAAAAAAAAAATCAAATTGATCAATCTTTTCCCTTATAGCTGATTTCTTTTAATTCATCATTAAGAAAGTACTTTAAGTTCTTTTTCTTGGCCTTTCTGGCACTGATCCGGAAGGCGGCTGTGCCCTGGCACAGTTATGAGGGGTTGGGCATGACTCCACTGTAGAGCCCTGCTCAGTGTACATAGGACCCGACTCCTGCCTGGCACTGGGGAAAAAAGACTGAGATGCAGGTTGCATCCCCATCTGTCCTGCCCGTCACCGTCGGCCTCCATTCCTTTCTTTACCATGGGCCCCGTGGTTTCTCCCAGACTCTGCTTTCTGGGGTTTGTTTGGTGGTACTAGAGATTGAACTCAGGCCCTTGTTGCTTCCAAAATAGGTGCAGTACTGTTTGAGCTAAATCCCCAGCCCTCTGCTTTCTGTTTTCATGGTGGGCGGGGCTAGGCCACACCATCTCTGCTCTTCCTGGCATCTTTCTGTCTATTCTTGTTGGAACTCGAAGGAACTTCACAGTAAGTTTATTTAGTGCTAGAAAAGAATGGTGAATTTTCTTTTTTTTTTTTTTGAGACTGGGTCTCACTTTGTAATTCAGGCTGGCCCTGAGCTCAGCCTCAAACTGTCATCACAGTAATCCTCCTGTCTCTGCCTCCTGTGTGCTGGGATTACACACATGAGCCACCACACCACGCCTGGCACTGTGGTATGGGGTACTGATTGCTGCTGGGTGCAAGTCTCCACGCCCAGTATTGTATGTGGTTACGGGGGGATTGAACCTGGGCCCTTGCACTTGCAAGACAGGCACCAGAACCACTGAGCTAAATCTCTGGCCCTGAATGGTAGTATTTTTGTTTTTGTCTTGTTTGTTTGTTTGTTTGTTTCAGTACTAGGGATTGAACCCAGGGTCTTTGAGCTACATCTCCAGCTCCTATTTTTAAGGTTTTAAGTTTTGAGACAATCTTGGTCTCAAATTGCCGAGGCTAAATTTGAACTTTTGATCCTCTTATCTCAGCCTTGCAGAATGCTGGGTCTTAGGCAGGTGCCACTGTGCCCGTCTTACAAAGTAACCTAGAGAAATCCATGTATTAGGTATTGTGAGGTCAAGAATCCCGCAGAGCATTTTACGTCTTTGTTTATTTAAGTTTGCATGTAGGTGCAGACCTGCTGTCACATCTGTGCATAAGATCCCTGCTGCTCTGTTACTTCTCTCTGGGGCTGTGTAGCCCATGCTGCCCTCCAGTGTCACTGCTGGGGCAGTGAAGGTGGTGTGTCTGCCTGTTGGGTTCATTCCTGCCTCCTACCACTGCCTTTCTGAGTTGTCTGGTTAGTTGTGGTCCTGCCATTCACTCAGGGTCTACTAGGTATGTTTCAGGTCAGCTGGAAGTGCCAGCCTCCTTTTCCCTTGCCAGTGCTTCACTGCCCTTGGCCTCCACAGGAGTGGACACAGTGACCCATTCGCTCCAAGCCCGAGGCCAGCAGGAGCCTGAGGACTAGCTAGCAGCATGCTCCACAGCAGAGGACAGGGCAGGAAGCTCAGCCAAGGAGACTGCAGAGAGTGTGTCCACTGCCTTTCTGGCAGCTGGACACCACAGGCCCCAGTGTAGAGCAGACCCAGACAAGCCTGGTCCAGGTCCAGGCAGTGCCCCAGGGAGGAGTCTGGGGGAGGGAGTGTGAGTCATCCCGAGGACCACAGGCTGGAGACATCTGTGGGCTGACCTCTTCCAGGACGTTAGCAGGAGGGGTTGACGAAAGAATAGCCCAGATCAGAGGCTGCAGCAGGCAGTGGTGGCGCAGAGAGGGCCATGCAGAGTGAGGACGCAGACACCAGCATCCGCTGCTGCTCTTCCCTGTGGCTTCCTCTAGCCCCTCCATGGCCCCTGCACCTCTCCTTCAGACCTCATGTCCATGGTCCAAGCACCATAGCCCCATCTCACTGGCAGTGGCAGGAGCAGCCCCTAGTGCCTAACAGTACCTCTGTCCTGCAGGGCGTTTGCACCAACTCTTCCCCCTCGTGTCCCTTTCCCATGCCACTCCCTGTGGAGCACCAGCCAGCATGTCCTCCCAGCTCTTGTCTGTGCTCACAGAGGGCTGTGTACATCCTTGGCACCTGCATTTGCCTGGGGAGAGTGATGCCCACCTCCATCTT
The DNA here is from genome assembly GCA_004026965.1 of Petromus typicus. NCBI lineage: Eukaryota > Metazoa > Chordata > Mammalia > Rodentia > Petromuridae > Petromus > Petromus typicus. The sequence continues at coordinate 7,861 of PVIR01025967.1, read as the reverse complement.
GCTTAGGTACCCCACACAGGTTCCAGAACAGCATAGGGTGCACATGGTGACCTTCCTGGGCTGGGGTGGGGGACACCAGCCATTCCTTTGGGGCAGCCTTGCTGTCATCATTAGCCCAAGCAGAAGATCAAAGTGACTCCCTTTTTTTTTTTTTTGAAACAGGGCAGGCTGGCCCTGAGCTCAGCCTTGAACTCACAGCAATCCTCCTGCCTCTGCCTCCCAAGTGTTGGGATTACACGCTTGAGCCACCACACCTGGCACTGTGATATGTGGTACTGATTGCTGCTGGGTGTGAGTCACCACACCTGGCATGGTTGTATGTGGTTACCGGGGATCGATCCCCAGGCCTTCTGCTTTCAAGGCAGGCACCAGAACCACTGAGCTAAATCTGCGGCCCCCATTTTGTTTTAAAAATAAATCTCAAAGGAAGATTCCGTGAGTGATGGCTCATGACTAATACCAGCACTCAGGAGGCAGAGGCAGGAGGATTGCCACAAGTTCAAGGCTTGCCTGGGCTACATGGTGAGTTCAGGGTCAGCCTGGATTACAAAGTGAGACCCCATCTCTAAAAACAAAACAGTATTCTGCAGAGCAACCTCTGGAAGCAGGACCCCGCAGCCTGGCTTGGAGACAGGAGGAAAGGTGTGGGGCACAGCGCTCCCCACTTTTGGCATCATGTGCCTCTTCACATCGCCACCTCAGGCAGAACCTGCTGGTGCCTTCCCCACTGGTCAGTTTGCTGGCCCAAGCTGTGTGGAGCACACAGAAGGCCAGCAGGCTGTGCCTCTGTGCAGGAGGCAGGTGTATCACACAAGACTTTCCTGAGTCCATGACGCAGAAGCACATGCCCTGCACCTCTGTCGCCAAAGCAGCATCCCCTCGTCATGGCATGTGACAGTCACGAAGAGTACAGGAGGCCGGTGCCCAAAGCACAGAGCTCACACGGAGAGTGGGAAGGTGAGAGTCACAGCACAGACAGCTCCCCAGGGTATGGGAGGGTTCAGGAAGCCCTGGCAGGGGTGGCTGGTTTGTGCCTGTGCTGCAGTAGTTTGGGGGACTGGCAGTGGGAGCTAGCTCCTCCGCGTGGCTGAGCCAGGCCTGGTGCCTGTGCCAGGCAATGAAGGATGTGTCCACGCCGGCTGCTTCAGGGGGCTTTAAGAAGTGGGATGCGCTGCCACCCTGGGCTGCTTGCATACCAGAGGGGTGGATCTGCCCTCAGAGCTGCCCTGAGGCCCAGTTGCTGCCACTTTCTCTGCTTTCCCATCACCAGGCAGGCTAGGAGAGCCCTAGAGGGAGCAGGTTGGCAGGAAGGGAGCAGGACTACCCAAGGGAGGCTGCTGGGCAAGGCCTGCACAGCCTCTCAGTCTGGCTCTTTCAGGAAAGATCTGTAGATGGCTACCACGGTGCCCTTGTGCAGCAGCATGACCTGCCTTGTGTCCTCAGCCTGCTGCCATGTGGCGGTTGTCTTGAGCCAGGCCTGCCTTGCAGCCAGCATAAGGCAGATGGTTCCTCTGGGTCCCAGGCTCAGCCGTCCCACACACTGCAGGAGCTGGGCTAGGCTCTCAGAGCCAGGCCCACAGTACAGGTGGTGAGGATCAGCCATGCCTTACATTCCGACCCTGAGCCAGCCATGGCAGGGCCTGCCTAGGCCAGACAAGAAAGGATAGTTAGACAGCTGTGGCCCATGGCTGTTTGAAGGTTGAAGAGAATGCACCAGATATTGGGCACAGGCAAGGCCCAGGATTCCTTTCTCTAGGACTACTGCAGAGCCTGGTGTGTTTCCTGAGACCCTCCCACTGGGGACAGCTAGAATGCTGATAGCACCGGGCAACCCCACCACGAGGTGGGACATCACAGGGATGTCAGAGTGGCGGGTGTGCACTGAGGAGGAGAACGAAGTATGACTGCTTAAGAGAGTTGATTTCCTCGCATTAACTCACAATCTGCACTGCCCGTGCAGTCCCACTGTTCTGTTGTCTCCTGCTGAGGGTGTTTGGAGAGCTCTGTAAGCTGGTTCTGAGTGCTCTGTGACCTCCAGGAGGCTCCGAAGAGTGAAGACACTCCAGAAAAACACAGCATGAGACTTGCTCCTCCTTAGCACTCTAGAGACCAGCCCATGTTAGACAGCAGCTGGAGCCAGGGTCAGGATGCCTGACAGGCCAGGTGAGGGGAGAGCGACGCCCACTCCACGCTGCTGGGGCCACATTGGGACCTGAGGGTGGAAGGTGAAGTGAGGAGCTCCCTCTAACCTGGAAGACAGCATTCGAGCTCGGGAACAGCCTCCCTAGCACTTGCCCTGCGATACTGCAGCGTCCCACGTCCTCGGCTGTCTGGCATCACCAAGGCTCACCACCGAGTACCAGGCACGGCTCTGTGTCTGTGCATAGTCTAAGAGCTCACGTTTTCAGTTTGAAGAGGATATTGTTAGTTTTTGAGGAGTGCCTCTATCCCCCTCTCTCTTCTTTCTTGTTGGAGCTCATTAGGAGAATATTGAAACTTTGGATCTGACTCCAAATTCTCAAATCTAAAAAGTAAACACATATCCTCTTAAACCTGTGACCGTTTATCCCATTTTGTTTATTGAGCATTGTCAGGATGCTGACCACCTTTGAGAGACTTGATGATTTGGAGTAGATGGAAGTCCTCCTCTCTCTCTCTCTCTCTCTCTCTCTCTCTAATATTGAGCACTGAGCAGCATCTGCAGCCCTTTTTATTCTTATTTTTTGAAATGGTCTCAACAAGTTGCCTAGGCTGATCTTGAACTTTCAACCCTCATGCTTCCCCAGTAATGAGCACCATGCTGCCTCAAATGTGCATTTTCTGTAAGGAAGGGCTTTATAGCAGCCTCTTACCTTAGTGCTCCCCATGTGCCTCCATCTCAGGTTTCTTTCTTCTCAATTCACTGGCCTTTCTGTTTGCCCTGAGAAAACCTCTTTCGTGGTTTCTGTCTGTGGGGCAGAGAGGCTCACATTGCCGTCAGGAATCCCAGAGTCTAGGCTGCACTGTTGATTTTACCCCTTGTCTTTATAGTCCCTCCTCCCCCCCGTTGATGGGAGCCTTGAAGTTACAGTGGTTATAGTGATGTCCCTGCACCCAGCTGTTCAGAGCTGGCTTGCTTCTCCCGCAGCAAGTCATTCGAAGGCCTTACTCAGGTCTGAAAGGTGACCTCGTGCACAGGGGAGCTGACATGAGCGCACATGTGTGACTGGTACCAGGCCAGAGGATGCACCCTGAGTGTGGCTGAGCTGAGGTGTTGTGCCTGGGCCTTCAGAGAGCCCCTGTGGGGTGTGCTGACCACAGCCTCCAGGAAGCCAGACTCAGAGCAGCTCAGCTGAGGATGGCCTCCTCAACACCCACTGGCCAGGCCCCCACATCAAGCCCTGAGCAGCCGAGTGCCCACAGTCATTGGCAGAACAAGGGCAGGACCAACAGAGAGCTACCCTGCCACATCCCCAGGCAGAGCCGTGGGCAGAGAGACCACTGCTGTCCCCACCAGAGGCTTCCTTGGTGGAGGCCACTGCAGTCTGCCCCTCCTCTGGAGGCCACTGCTCACCCTGTCCTGGAGGCTGAGCCCAGAGCCAGGACCCTTGTCCTGCCTCACCTAGCAGCCCAGCTCCTACTGTGTTCCACGCTGGAACAGAGGGACAGGAGACAGGCAGAGCCACCAAGCTGAGGTGACAAGGCCTCATGACAGGCACGTGGACAGACACGGCTGCGCCCTCCCACCCCAGGACAGGCCCCATTTGTGTCTGGCCCCCAAAGCTCCTCATCTTTTCCTACTGCCCTGTGTCTGAGTGATGACTGGGCTGGGCCCCTGCCTGCCCCACTGTGGCTGCACACCCACACCCTGAGACTGATCCCAGGGGCACCCAGGGCTGGAGAGGGCCGAGTAGTGCCCCACTCTATCATGTCCCTCCCTGTGGCTCTGTGGCCCCTGACCCCACAGGGTCCTGCCCCATCTTGGCTGCCAGAACAAGGACCCGCAAGCCCAGTGAGGGTGGCTAGAAAAGGCACCAGAACAGACACACAATAGCAGTATTTATTGCAGTGGGCTGGCTGGCCCTGCAGCATGATGACAGTGCAGGCAGGATGTGGGTTCCAGACAGGTAAGTGCCCACCTTGCCCAACAGCTCCTGGCCCTGCAGACAGGCTTCTCTGCCCTCCAGGGCTGCTCGCTGTCATCAGGAAGCATAAGGCCTGAGGGTCTCCCAGGGAAGGACCCCACTAGTTCTCTCCTGATGTGGATCCTCACAGTCCAGCACCCTCCGTGGTGCTGCAGGGAAGGGGGGGCATGGGGCGAGGAAGCCCCACATGTCTTGGCCCCAGAACAGGCCCCAATGTCCTCCTGGTCAGTGATATGTTCCCTGGCTTGGGGACATGGGGACATCCTTGGGGATCACGGGCAAAGGCTTGCAGGTGGTGGTACAGCTGCACATGTCCACCTGGGTGTAGGTGTGTCGGATGGCTGTGCCGTTGGAACATTGCAAGGTCACGGCCTGCAGGTGGGTCCTGCTCTCCTGGCAACAGCTGCAGTGGTGCTGCATAGTCTGGGTCTCCATGGAATACCTGGGGTCGGTGTGGCTGGTCAGGCAGCCCTTGCCCATTGTGCCTGGCTGGCTCCCTACCAGGTGCTCAGGCTGTTCTGACCTGGCTCTGCCTTTGTGGCTGCCTTTCCAGCCCGCTCCTCCCCTACTGACTCTGAGCAAACCCACCTCTGGACACCTCCCCCAGCCACACAACCCGCTTCCTGCCCCTCTAGCCCCTCCTGTTACAGTGGCCACAGCTGGTCACTGGACACTAGTCCAGAGCTGAGTGCCTGGCACGCCTGTGGGCACTTAGCTGGAGGGGCAGCCCTGGCTCAATGCAGACCGGTGAGCTCCTCTGCAGAAGTACCTTTCCCATAGCCAGGCTTCCCTGGGGTGTGGAGGGAGGTCAGGCACCCACTTACTTGGACACTCCAGGGCAGGAACCCTCGCAGAAGGTGACAGTGACCATGGCCTCACAGCCTTGGTGCTGTAGGACAGTCACTTTGGCATGGACTTGGCACAGGCCTGGGAAGATGACAGGCATCTGCTGAGGCCAGGCAGGAAGCGCCCTCCCGTAACCTGGGGCTCAGGTAGGCTCTGAGCACCAGGATCCCACTGCTGCCCAGGGAGAAAAATGGGTCACTTCCTGCAAGAGCTCTGGGCAGGGACTGGACAGGCAGTGTCTCAATTTACCCTTCTCCTCACAGGTGTAGCAGCAGCCAGTTTTCTTGAGAGTCCCCTGCAGGGCCAAGGACAGGAAGTGAGAACAGAGGCAGAACTGGGGCCTAAGGAGGAGCTCAGCGGGGCCGGGGCTGGGGGTTTGAGTCAACAGTAGCATCGCAGGGCCTATGGTACACACCCTGCAGCGAGACACGTCTGGGCAAGGTGTGGGCTGTGGTGTCAGCACGGGGACCCCGCTCTGGGCCTGGCAGAGGTACTTGGTGCAGTTGTTCGTAGCACTGTTGACCCAGGTCTCATTGGGCTGAAATGCATGGCAGAGGGCGGAGCCCCATGACATGACCTCAGGGCCGCCCTTCAGGTCTCCTAGGGAGGGCTGTGCCCCCAGTTCAGCCCTCACCTGCACTGTGCGGCCCTCTGGAGTGAAGCAGACTGCCTGCACGCAGATCCCACAGCACTGCCCAGGCACAGCCGAATGCACAAAGCCCTGGGGGCACAGGAAGGGCTGGGTCTTGCAGCCTCACCCCACCTCCCCAGAGTTCCTCTCAGCCTCACCCCACCTCCCGCATGACTTCTGTCCTCTGCTGGGTCTGGGGCCGACCTGGGCTTCCCGACCAGGCCCTCTGCCTGTCATCATTAGCCCAAGCAGAAGATCAAAGTGGCTCCCTTTTTTTTTTTTGAAACAGGGCAGGCTGGCCCTGAGCTCAGCCTCGAACTCACAGTAATCCTCCTGCCTCCCTCCCTCCAGGGGCCAAGCAGCTGTGCACACCTTGGGGCAGGGGCTACAGGTGTCCTCCTCACACTGCACAACAGGGTCCAGGCTGGGCCCCAAGAGGCACGTACATGTGTGGCAGGGAGTGACTGCTGGGAAGGTAGCTCCAACCTACAGAGGACACGAGATGGCGCGAGGGCTCTGGATGCCCAGCTGTGCCTGGGCTGTGCTCAGGCAGGTGGGGACACCTCTCTGAGAGCGCCCAAGGCAGGCTGCTTCCAGTGTGGTGCGGGGCCCATCTGCACATGGCTCTCACAGGTGCCACCAGGGTCCTGGCCCAGAGTCCACAGCCCATCTGCCCTTGGACAGTATTATAGAGACCTGAGTGGGACCTGGACCTGGGCCTTCTGCCCACCTACCCCGCCCAGCCACCCTACCTGGCTGAGCCCTTACCCCGTAGTTGGTGCCGTTGTACTCACACAGCTTGAGCTCTGGAAGAAAAGGGGCTGTGCGATGAGCAGAGTGCCTCCCCACCCCAGCCCTGCCCGGCTGCCCCCCTCGCTCCTCTGGCTCAGGCTCACAGCAGGAAAGGTGGGGCTGCACACTGCAGAGATGGGGGTCTTTCAGGGGCTGCTGTCACCCTGAGACCTGGCCTGGGTGGGCGGCTGTATCCGTCTGTCACCACAGTCACCACAGTCCCCATGTCCCTGGGCGGTGCTGAGGTCACCAGCCTCCCTTGCAGGTGGAGGTCCAGCAGGCCAGGGCTGTACCCCTGCCCCTCCCTGCCACCCCTGGGAGCTCACCACACAGTGTCTCAGGGCAGCAGGGGTTGTCGGCTCGTGGCCTGGTCACGGTCACAAGGCCATTCAGCTCGCACTGTGGGGTGGGGCCCTGAGCCTCACACTGCACAGGGGCGCACCACACCGACATGGAGGTCACATCACACACACAGGCCTGGCAGTCGCTGACCCACTGCTGGCCAGGCTAGAACAGACCAAGGTGGGCCCAGCGTGAAGAAGGCAAGAAGGACACCCCCCCTCCCTCCACAGCCCAAGCAGGGCAAGCCAGGCAGGGGGTGCCACTCACAAATTTGGGCAGTCCATCTGGTCCCACACAAGCTGGAGGGAAAAGGGAGGGGAAGTCACTTGGTGCTGGGCCCCTGTGTGGAGCGGGATTAAGGGGAGAACTTGTGGGGTGTGTGACTGGTGAGGCCAGGGTTGGGACTGGCTCTCCACGTCCTCACAGTGGCAGCATGGAGCAGTGGGCTGGGGACAGGCAGGGACAGTCTCGGGAGGACATGACTCCCTGTCGGGGCTCAGCAGGGCTCCAGGCCTCCCTGTCCGGAACAGGCCAGCCACAAAGTAGGTACTTACGGCATTCTGGCACACAGATGTCCTGCTGTGTGCTGAAGAGGAGCTGGTCCTCAGGGCAAAAGCAGCCCTCGGCCAGCCTACTATCCAGGGGGCTCTGGTTCCTGCAGGGCCAGGAGGTTGGCGCTCAGAACCAGAGTGCCAACCTGGGCTTCTGGTGTGTGGCCAGGGTCCTGGGCTGGGTGTGGCCAGGGTCCTGGGCCAGGGCTGGGGGAATGCGCTTGTCTGTGGTCACTCTGGCCTTCTCACCTGGAGTTGCAGGAGGCTGGCTGCATGGGGCCGCATGGCTTATACACCTTGGAGGTTGGGCAGGAGAGCTCTGTGCACAGAGATGGGTGTCAGGGAGGCATCAGCAGGCCCAGGAGACTGCCCCAGGGCCCCTGCTCACCACACAGTCCGCCAGTGGCATTGCGCCAGTCCGTGCACACGCCCCGGGCTCGACAGAGGGCTGCATAAGCTGCCAGGCTCTGGCAAGGCACCTCTGGGTGGCCACTCTGGCAGTAGTCGCTGATACAGCTGCTGAAGAAGGGGTCGGGCGGGACCAGAGCATGGCACTCGGTGAAAACCCTTGAGGG